>PVJN01013039.1:0-49761 GCA_004026805.1 Lasiurus borealis | reverse complement strand
GCACAGCGGTCCAATCTGGAGGAACTGGGAGGTGGAGGGGGTGGGAATGGGGGGTGGGGGTGGGAGTGGGAGTGGGAGTGGGGGTTGGGGGGGGGCACCCGGAGGAGATGCAGCAGCAGTGAGCAGATTGGTTGTCTCCCAATCTCCTGGAAGACACCACGTGGTGGGCTTATTTTGGAGAACGGAGGAAGGGGGAACGCGGGGACAGAGCCATAAGGAGGCAGTTTCCCGCGGCAAGTGGGTAGTAGCATCGGCCACGGAGCGGGCTGCTCACCCACCCACGGCGCCTGCGGGTCCCCCAGCTGCGGGTCCCCCGGCTCGCTGGGAGGTGAGCCGCGCGGACTCTGGGCGGCGGGGCTGGGGCTCCGGGGAGTCGGGGCAGCACCGGGAAGGGGTGCGGTGCGTGTGCATCAGCTGGTTGGAGAGGAGGAGAGGGAGGGAGTGCAGGGGGAGGGAGGGGTGCAGGGGGTGCAGAGAGGGGCGGGGGGAGCACGGGGCTTACCAGGCCACCTCCGCAGGTGCTGAACGAGGCCAGGGAGCCGGGGTGCCGCAGCACCGCGCCGGTGTAGAAGCAGGCGACGTCGTCGTCGGGCGGCGCGGGAGGGCGCGGGGCGGCTCCGGCGCGCGTGGGGCCGGGCCCGGGGCTCGGCCGCTGCTCCACGGCGAAGCGCGGCGCCAGGAAGCGGCCGTCCCTCCGGAGCAGCAGGTAGAGGTCCCGGGAGAAGGCCGGGATCCGCAGCAGCACCTCTTCTTCGCCTTCCGGGTCGGCGGGCAGGGCCGGGGGCGGGGACGGGGGCGGCCGGGGGGGCGGCGGCGGCTGCCACGAGGCCGGGGCGCCTGGGGACAGCGCGGCGGCCCCGCCGGATCCGCGCGGCAGCTCCTGGGACTCGAGCTCTTCGTCCTCCTCGGCGCCGGGCGGGGGCGGGGGCCGGGGCCCGGGCTCGGACGGGGCGCCCTCCGCCGGCTCCTCGGGGGGCGCCGGGGCCACGGAGCGCACCTCGCGGGAGCTGCCGGCCGCCGCCTGCGTCCAGGCGCCTCCACCGCCGCCGCCGCCACCGCCGCCGCCGCGCCCCCAGCCCGGGTCGGCGCTGCCCCCGCTGCCCCCCGCGGCGTCCACCGGCTCCCGCCGCCAGAGCGCAGGGAACACCACTTCCCACTCGTCGCGGTCCGGGGCGAGCTGCAGCCCTGCGGGCGGGGCGGACAGAGCGCGGGCTGAATCAGGGGCGCAGCTCGCCCCGCGCCCCGCCGCCGCGGACCACCCGTCTAGCCCCCGAAGCCCCGGCAAGAGCCCCCGAGGCGGGCGATCAGATTACAGAGCCCCGCGTTTTCAAAATAAAAGTACTATTCTGGGGTTAGAGGGGTGTGGGGGGGGGGGGGAGAGGCGATGGGGCCGTCGAGTCTGGTGTGACAGCACTTGGTGGCGAGCGGTGCAAAGCCCACGGCACCGCCGGACCGTTTGCTGAAGCGCCAGCCAGGACAGGGCTCCCCATTCGTGGACCTCCCAGGGCTGCACCAGGTGCCGGAGACGTGTGCCTCGCCAAACGCCACTACCCTCTCCCAGGGGAAAACGACCCCTACACCAGGGCGGTTAAGGCCCGGAGGACGGTGCTGGCTTTCGGAGCGTGTCCCCCCGCTCCCGTGCTCACCCGCACCCGCGCGCGCCTCTCCTAGGTGCCCAACGGAGCCCGTCTCCCCGCGCACGGGCGGCACCAGCCCCGCCGTTCCCGCGCGTCCCGGTCCGCCCCGGGTCTCGCCGGCACTTACCTGAGACGACCCCGCGCGGCCAGACCCCCAGCTGGTACAGGAGGCAGCAGCAGCAGCAGAGGCGAGCCAGGCGCATGTCGCGACGCTTCTCCATCCCGCGCCCCAGCGGCCGCGGCTCCCTACCCCGCGCGCGCGCGCCTCCCAGCGCGATCCACCGCGGGCGCCGCCGCCGCCGCCGCCGCCGCCTCCCCGGAGCGCTGGAAGGCCGGGCGGCGAGTTTGCCCAGGCCCTTTGTCTGACGGGGGGGTGGGGGGTGGGCGGAGGGGGGTGCTGTGTGACTCCGAGAGGCTGCCCGAGCTCGGGCGGGGGTGGGGTGGGGTGGGGGGAGGAGGAGCGGGGCGCAGGCAGGCAGGCAGGCAGCGCCCCAGCCCCGCGGCGCCCCCGCTCCCTGGCGAATTAGGTGACGAGTCTTATGTGCTGTGCGCTGGACGTCGCAGGAGTCCGCGCAGCCCCACCGGACCGACCCACGCTCCGCGGAGAGGCGGCCAGCGCCAGGCGGTCAGGGCTGCCTGCAGGCGGAGGGCGGGCTGCTGCCCCGCGCGGGCTTGCAGAGCCGCGGTGTCCGAGCCGCGCCGCACGCACGGCCCGCCCGGGGTCGGTGCCGCCGCCGCCGCCGTCCCAGCAACCTGGTGCGCCCGTGTCCGCACCCGCCGCCTCCGCCCGCAGACCGGAGCCCCGCGGGCGCTCACCCGCCCCGCCGCGGCGCGGGGCAGAGGAGGACTTGCGGGAGGCTGAGGGGGAGCCTCGGCATGCAAGGTGGTGGGATGGCAGCGGAGGTAAAGTTTCCAACAAAATCCCACCCCCACCCGCCAAGAAAAAGGCACCGAGGCTGCCCGCCAAGTGTGACTTTGCCGGACAAAGGTCCCAGCACACCGCACACGTGCTCACACGCCCAGTGGGGACGGGGTGGGGACCCAAATTTCCTCACCTGGCTCCTGATTGGCTCCTCCGCGCGCCCGATTTGCATCCTGAACACCGCACCCGCTCGCCCACCCCTCGTTGGAGGTGTGAGCAGGTAGAAGGGCCTCCTCCCTCTGCCCACCCCGCCGCCTGACTCGGGCTCCTCCTTTGATCCGATTCCCCCACCGCACATCACACACAAAGCAAAACTTGGTGCAAACTTCAGCGCAACGCGGGGGGAGGCCCCCCGTTTACCAGAGAGCTTTGATTTTTTTCTTCCCATCTTTGTCTCTAGGAATTCTCTAAGTCTGGAGATAATGTAATTCGTCATGGCGTGTGCTTCAAAGATTCCCAGGACAGTAGACACCCAGACATCCTGACATTTCAGAGCCTCTTATCCTACCTTATCTTTCCGGCTTCCCATTAATCAGTGCTATCAATTTCTCTCTCTCTCTCTCTCTCTCTCTCTCTCTCTCTCTCTCTCTCTCTCTCTCTTTCTCTAATCTCTCTCTCAAGAAGATCAATGTTGACTATTGTATTCTAAAGGTCCCAGACCAAGTGAGATGATTTTGCCTTTTTATATATACATTAAATATATTTTTGCTCTTTCTGTCTTTTGGGGGAAATTCGACCTTAAATATTGCCTCCTTTGTTGAAGCTCTTCATGTTGCCTACCCCCTTTCCACACTTCTTTTCTTGTCCACATCAAACCTTTCAAGTCAGACTCAAGGGTCATTTGTACCCTCTGGACTAGGCCAGGCACCTACATATAAGAGTTAATGCAAATCAGTGAGGATTTTTTTAAATGCCTGCACTGAGGTTGGTTTCTCATATCCTTTGTTGTTTTACCTTCTGTTCCTTGTGTCAAAGGTGACCACTATGCCTTTCAGGGAGGCAGACGATCTTATTTCAAAGGAAAGCCATTGTTTGAATAAGCAGGGTCCTAGAATACTTTGTTTGAGTGGTCGGGAGTTTAAAAACAAACACAAAGACCCTCTAGGTGTGTTTGTAAGGAGTGTTTTGTCTCCAAACCTTGTCTTGCTAAAGATCTAAAATGTGTGGGTGTGGGTGTCCTGACACTCAAATATCTGAGTTACTTAGGAACCTACACACTTCTTTTTATGGGACTCAATTATACAGATTTTAAACTAGGCAAGAGATCAGAGGGAGTTTATTTTTAATAAGTACAAGCAAGTCATTAAGACAGAAGGCTGGTTTCAATGAAACACCTCCATAGGGTATGTCTTAAGTTTTTCTCATATAATTTTAACAATAACAAAAATATGAGTAAAATTGTAGGAATGCATATTAAATTGTATGCATTTATTGAAATACATTTGTGATTCCTGAAAACAAGATGAGTTATATGATTAAATTAAATATATAACTCAAATGCACAGGTTGCCTATGCGAGTTCCCATCTCTGCCATTTCCCCCACTACTAACATAATCCAGAAAGGTCTGCCTAATTCCCAGCAAGCTCTTCTCTCTCTCTCCCATTTGAAATACTGTTATAAGTTACTGGTATATTTTCAACGCTTTTATAAATAATTTGGTTTGCAATGACTTGTTTACATATTTCTCCTATTATATGATCAATTTTGAAGGTAGAAATGATTGCTTTTAATTTTTGTATCACCCTTGCCTAACTCAGCAATTTATACCAAATAGGTGCAGAAATTCTCTAAGATGCTTTAAAAGATGATAAAAATTGCTATCTGTATAGTATTTTATTTCAATTCCAATTTTAACCCTGAATTACATTAGCGAGGTTGTGTGATCTTCGACTATCAGAATGATTTTTCTGGTTTGCAGAGAGAACAAGCCTAGGAGAGCAATGACTTGTAGGAAGTTTCTGTGCTCTAATTAGAAAAGACTTAGGTGTGCAAACAAGAGCATCGGTTAAAGTGGATTTGAGTAAATTTCACAAATGCACGTAAGTGAAAGAAAGAACTAGCCTGATTTGGAATTGAGTAAATTTCATATGGTGAGATAGAGGAAAAAGGGCAGGACTGTGACATATGTGTGCAATACCAATCTTAGAGGGAAGAAAAGAACAGCTGGGAAAAATATGTTGCTTAAGACAGGTCAATACATATGTCACCAGATGGTAGCTAGCATCAACCAAGCAACGCTTTTGTGGAGTGGATGTAAGTGACCAAGCATCAGAGTAAGTGGAACCAACTGTTCTTCTACACAAGGTGCTCACATGTTGCATTTTATAACCCGTGCTTTTCTATATAGAAAAGTGGCTTTGATGCCTTCAGCCCTTCCTCATTCTCTTCACTCATTGGCCTGAAGCCTCTCACTACCTTAAACAATTCTTAAAAAATTTCCCCATCCAAGAAACCATAAAATCTTATGAAATACAAAGAACCCTTTCACTGAGTTACGTGAAGATACCAACTCCCAATAGCACTCACGTGTCAGTGGACATCAAGACTTAAGCTAGCTCTGCCCTGGCCAGTAGCTCAGTTGGCTGGAGCATCAGTATGATTTTTCTGGAGAGCAATGACTTGTAGGAAGTTTCTGTGCTCTAATTAGAAGAGACTTAGATGTGCAAACAAGAGCATTGGTTAAAGTGGATTTCATATATGCATGTAAGTGAAAGAAAGAACTAGTCTGATTTAGAGCTGAGTAAATTACATATGGGGAGACAGAGGAATAAGGGTGGACTGTGACATATGTGTGCAAGGTTGTGAGTTCGGATCCCTATCAAGGCACAGACCTGGGTTGTTGGTTTGATTCCCACATCAGGGCTCTAATGGAAGGCAGCCAATTGATCTCTCTCTCTCTCTCTCTTTCTCTCTCTCTCTCCCCTTCATCTCTAAATAAATGAGAATTTAAACAGAAAAAAAAGACTTAAGATAGTTCTGGCCATGGTAGAGTAACAGAGTAGCAGGAACCAGATTAACTCTGTAATTCTCACCTTCAGCAATTAGAAAAAACAGATAAAATGTAAAAAAAAATGGTTTTCAGTCGTTGGACAACATGCAGCCTAGGACTATGATCTATTAGATAAAGAAAGCAAATAGGATATCGCTAAAATTTCCTCAGTTTACTACCTGAAGGCAATGTCCAGGCTTCAGCACAACGAGCAAAAGTCTGAACAGAGCACTAAAGACAAGCAAATTTGAGAAGACAGAGCAAGATGACTAGAATTTATCGGGCAAAGTACCAGAGATGAGTGAGCTGCATAGAGAGAGTAGTAATTATGTCTTGCTGCATAACCAATTTAGCAGTTAAAAACAACAAACATTTATTTTCTCAAATGGTTTCTGAGGATCAGGAATCTAGGAGTAGCTAAGCTGGATATTTATGGCTCAGGTTCTCCTAAGATTACAACCGAACTCTTAGCCAGGTCTACAGTTTTAACTGGAGACAGACAGGAAACCTGTCACATGGATCTCTCTTTAGGGCTGCTCATTAGATGTGTTCCCTCAGAACAAGTGATCCAATAGAGTGCACCCAAACTATGCTAGTAAGCTATGGTCTTCCTTTAACCTAATCTTGAAAAGGACATACCATCACTTCTACCAAATTCTATTCTTCTGAAGCAAATCACTAAGTCCATTGCCCATATTATTTTATAGAGTATCTGTCGCTTTCTGTCCAGAAATGGTTTTGCATATGTAATTCTGTTTTCCAAACTTTGTGAGTCTTCTGTGAATCTTTATGGAGTTGAGACAAAAGCCACACCCTCAAATCTCTGAAAGATGAAACTTCTCTATCTTGATTCTTTGATGAGACTGCTGAGAAGCAGTGCTCTTATACTTCTTTGAAGCCCTAATGTTTGATTGAAAGGATCTAGGAGCTACAAACTTAAACACTTTAGAGGGCCTTCATTCCGATTAAAGATATTCTGAATGACCACATGTAAATCATTTATGATTTCTTAACAAGGGATATTACAGTCACATCTTTGGCTTCATCATTAGATTATGCTTTCCTAAAAGTGCCCTGTATTTCGTCTTTGCTATGATGCAATTTGTTCTTAATTTTACCATTATTTTCCAGAAAAAGAAGCTAAACAATTTTGAAGTCACCCAGTCCTGGCTGCTTTTCATTAACAGTCTTTCTTTAGTTTATCTTCTCTCCTTTCACATGGTCTATAAGCAAAAAAAAAAAAAAAAAAAACAACAACAACAACAACAACAAAAAACAGATGAGACCTACATTTGGAAATGTCCTGAATTTGATGAACCAATTCACTAGGTCCATTTTCTAATCCAGACAACAGTATTAGTGAAATTATTGCCACTATATAACAAGGATTCTCCTTTTAGTTTCCAATAATGTTTACTTCACTTTCCTATAAACCCTCACTTGTAACCTGACCAAAAAGAAATCATATGGACTTTGAAAAAACTTTTCTAAAGTAGCAAAGAAATTAAATTTGTAGTTAAAAAAAAAACTTTCAAAAAAGAAATATCTAGTTCCAGCTGGTTTCCATGGTTCATTCGACTGAACATTTGTTTTTAAAGTAACACCAATTCTACATAATCTTTCCCAAAAATAGAAGACCATAGTTCACTACTCATTCTATGAGGCTGGCAATATTCTCAAACCAAAACCAGACAAAAAGGGAAAATACAGACCAATGTTTCTCATGAATATAGATGCAAAACCAACAAAATAATAATAATAATAGCAAATAATAGCAAAATAATAGCAAATAGATTCAGCAATATATAAAAAGAATAATGTAATATGACCAGTGAGATTTATTTAAGGAATGCAAGGCTAGTTTAATATCCCAAAATCAATCAATGTAATTCATAACAATAGGCTAAAGAAAAAAACACATGAATATAACAATTGATGCAGAAAAAGCATTAAACAAAATTCAACATCCATTCCTGATTAAACTTTCAGCAAACTGTAATAGGAGTAAAAAGGAAATTGTTCAACTGGTTGAAGAATATCTATTTTTTTAAGCTATAGCTAGTAAATGTGAAGGACTGGAAGCTATTCCTTTAAAAATTGAGATTGAGGCATAGACTTCCACTCTTGCCACTCCTATTCAACACAGTATTGAAAATCCTAACCAGTGCAATAAAGCAATAAAACAAATGAAAGTAATATAAATCGGAAAGAAAGCATAAAGTATCCCTATTTGCCAATGACATGCCTACTATGTAGAAAATCCTCAAAATAAATGCTCCCAAAGAATTTTTAAATGCCCTGGTCAGCTGGTGCAGTTGATTGAAGTATCATTCCATACCCCAGAAGTTGTGGGTTCCATTCCTAGGTTACAAGTTCAATCTCTGGTTCAGGTGCGTATGGGAGGCAACTGATCAATGTTTCTCTCTCACATCAAAGTTTCTCTCTTTCTCTCTCTCTTAACCTCTTTCTCTTGATTCCTCTCTCTAAACATATCCTTGAGGTAAAATTTAAAAAATTATTAGAGTAATAAAAATTTCTAAATTTCAAGATCACAGAACATAAGGTCAACACCAAAAATCTATCATATTTCTATATACTAGCAATGAACAATTGGAAACTAAAGTTAAAATTCAATACCATTTACATTAATTCAAAACAATGAACTATTTATATGAACTATTGTAAGTCTTATCAAACATGTATAGGATCTAGTTGCTGAAGACCACAAAACATTAATAATAATTAAAGATTTAAATATATAGAAAGAGCCCTAACTGGTTTGGCTCAGTGGATAGAGCCAAGAGTCCGAGGTTCAATTCCAGTCACGGGCATGTACCTTGGTTGGGGGCACATCCCTAGTGGGGGGTGTGCAGGAGGCAGCTGATTGATGTTTCTCTCTCATCAATGTTTCTAACTCCCCCTCTTCCTTCCTCTCTGTAAAAAATCAATAAAATGTATTAAAATAAATAAATAAATAAATACACAGAAAGACATAATGGGTTTAGAGTTTAGAAGAATAAAATTATTACAGGTTACAATTCTGCCCAAATTACCTTTTTGTTTATATAAATTTCTATTAACATCCCAGCAGAATTATTTTATAGCTAAAGCTGGTTATAAACAAACTGGTTTTTTAAATATATTTTATTGATCTTACATAAAGAAAGAGGGATAGTTAGAAACATCAATGAGAAACATCGATCAGCTGCCTCCTGCACGCCCCCTACTGGGATGGAGCCCAAAACCAAGGTACATGCTCTTGATCAGAATCGTACCTGGGACCCTTCAATCCAGGAGACCAACACCCTGTCCACTGAGCCAAACTGGTTAGGGCGACAAACTAATTTTTAAATATATACAGAAACAGAAAGGAACTAAAAATTTACAAAGAAGACAAGGACTAGCAGAGTAATGTTAAGGTTACTCTGTAGTTACAGTAATCAAGAGATTATGGGATTCTATAGATTAGTGAAACAGAATAGAAAGTCCAGAAATATTTTCACACAAGTACACAACTGTTTTTTGAGGAAGGTTCAAAAGCAATTCAATGTAGAAAATATAGTATTTCAACATATAAGGTTGGAACAACTGAATATGAAAAGAACAAAAAGAGAACCTTAACTTGAATCTCATATACAAAAATTAACTCAAAATGGATCATAGATCTAAATATAAAATGTAAAAGTATAAAATATAAACCTTCTAGAAAAAAAATATGAAACAAAATCTTTGGTCTTTGTGATTTATGGT
The DNA here is from genome assembly GCA_004026805.1 of Lasiurus borealis. Lineage (NCBI taxonomy): Eukaryota > Metazoa > Chordata > Mammalia > Chiroptera > Vespertilionidae > Lasiurus > Lasiurus borealis. The sequence goes on along the minus strand of PVJN01013039.1, from coordinate 40,461 downwards.
TAAAGAAAGTTCTTAGACATGACATCAAAATCAGAATCTATAAAAGAATAATAATTACCATTATTAATAATAAATGGTAGGTTGGACTTCATCAATATTAAAAACTTTTTCTCTGAAAAAGATCCCAATAAGAAAATGTGAAAATGGGCCACAGGCTGCAGGAAGATATTTGGAAATATATTTGATAAAGACTTAAATATAGAATTTTTTAAAAAGTCTTTGAACTTATAATTAAGAAAATAAGAAATCCAACTAGAAAATGAGTAAAAACTTGAAAAGCAAGCATATTCAGAAACAATAAGAATATGAAAAGATATTAAACATCATCAATTGTAGATAAATATTAATTAAAGTAATTGAATGCCATTACATACCTTTAAGAATGGCTAAAATACAAAATACTAACAATTTCAAGTGTTGGCAAGGACCTGGAATCAACTGGAACTCTCATACATTAAATATACTATTGAATAGATCACAAAGGCATTGTGCTAAATGAAAAGTAAATCTAAAAACATTACATTGCTCCATAATTTACATATCATTCTTGAAATTAAATATATATGTATATACATATATACATATATATATATAACCCTAATATGCAAATAGACCAAACAGCCATACAACCAGTCACTATGACATGTGCTGCCCATCAGAGGGCATGTGTGGAACATGGCAGGCAACAGGGCAAGCCTCTAGTGGTTACTGAAAATTCTTTGCTCCATGGGTCACAGTCCCATCTGGTGCTCACTCACACCTGCTGCTGGCACTGGCCCCACTTGTACCCATGGCTAGCACCAAAGCCACCACTTGCACTTGCTGCTGGCACTTGGCATTGGCCCCAATTGCTCGGCACCATCAGCAGCTGTGAGCTGCGGCTGCTGGTCCTGATCGCCCCTCAAGGCTTCTCCACCTCCCCCTGCTCCTGAGGGATGATCAGGGCCAGCAGCCACCACCGCACCCACTGCTGGCGACAGTCCCACTTGCACCCACTGCCACCATCAAAGCTGCTGCTCACACCCATTGCTGGCACCATTCCCACTGACACCTGCTGCTGGTACCAGCCACAATTGCTCCATGCCATCAGCTGGTGCCAGTGTGGCTGGCTATCAATGCATGGGAGTGGGGGTTGCTGGAACGAGGCCACCAGCAGACAGGAGACTAGGGGCTGCAGTGGGAGGGACCAGGCAGGGGCACAAAGGATGGGCCAAGACCCACCCCTGTGCCCACCACAGCCTTTTAAGGTGCACAAATTTGTGCACTGGGTCCCTAGTATAATTATAGTGATGGAAAACATTTCAGTGGCTTCCAGGGATTAAGTTTTGGATGAGTATTTATTGGTACCTAGCAATAAATGGAAAGGGAGTTTTATTATTATAAAGAAGCAGTTCTCTCTTAATCATAGTGTGATTACACAAATCTATACATGATAATATTTCACAGAACTATACACAAACACATATACAACTGGAGGGGAGAGGAAGGAAGGAAACTCTGAAGTAATTGTCTGTGTCCTGATTGGTTCAGCATGTGAAAAAACTACCTACAGTCTGTGTGGGTGTGTGAGGGGGGGTTGGAGGGGAGGCAGAAAGCATTAGGCCAACCATCACTTTAAGTGCCATGTGTGTTTACCCCAGGTACAATGGAAAGACCTCACAATGCAAGTTGCATTTGATAGTACTCTTAGAAAATTATCTGCTTGGTGGGGCTAAATTAGACCTTTAATTATAACTGATTTGAACCCATGCCAACAAAAGCAAGCCATAAAATGATTCATCTGATTCCAAGTAACTTAATTGCCTATCAGAACAAAACCCATTGTATTTAAAGGAATAATAAAAATAGGCAGCAAAGATGTAAAATTCTCATTATCTGGTATCTGATAAAAAAATCCCAAGCATGCACAAAGCAGAAAAAATATTACCCTTAGCAAAAAGGGGAAAGTCAATTAGTGAAAATGATCCAGACATGACAGAAGTAACAGAGTGACCCAACAAAACCACTAAAACAGCTATTGCTGATATGTTGCTTTACAAGAAGATGGAGGAAAAGATGAACCTGATGAGGAGGGATTTTAAAAGGGCCCAATTGGAAATTCTAGACATAAAAATCACAATATTTCAAATGAAATACACACCAGGTGGGATTGAAATCAGATTAGACACTTCAGGAGAAAAAGATTAGTGAACTTGAAGACACAGCAACAGAAACTATGTCAAGTGAAGTACAGAGAAAGGGAAAAAAGATGCAAACAAGAAATGTCTTGAATGTTGTTGAGCTGTGGGATAATAATGAATGATCCAACATACGAGTAAATGGAGTCCTAGAGGAGAGATTAAATGGAAGAGGAAGGAAGACCATTTGAAGAAATACGGCTAACCATTGTCCAAATTTGATAGAAACTATGACATACTAGTATACATGCAAGCAAAGCATACCTAATGAAAATGGTGCCAATGTATATCTTAATTAAGTGACTAAAAACCAAAGAGAAATAGAAAATGTTAAGAGCAGACAGAGGAAAAAAGATGCATTGTGTAGAGAAACAAAGATAATAACAGCAAATTTCTTATCAAAATATATACAAACCCGAAGAAGGAATCCTTTAACACATATATATCTATAACAATAAAAGTATAATATGCTAATTAAACCAGATGTTCTTCCAGATGACCTACTGGATGAAGCCAGGATGGCAAGGGAAGCCCGGGTCCCAGGTGCCAGAGGAAAGCTGGTGCTGGCAGCCTGGTGAAGGAAAGCCTACTCTTGCACAAATTTTGTGCATCAGTCCTCTAGTATATATATAGTAAACTAGATTTTCTCCTAGTCTGTGGCTTGTCTTTTTGTTTATTAAACAATATCCTTTGAAGAGCAAACATTTTTAATTTTGTCTAATTTATTAATTTGTCCTGTATGGTTTTTCCTTTTGGTTTGCTATCTAAGAAATTTTTGCATAACCCAAGATCAAATGCTTTTCTAGAAGTTTTAAGAGTTTTTATTTTCCATTTAGGTCTCTGATCCATTTTGGCCTAATTCAGGTAGATGAGGTGAGATAAGATAAAGGTTTATATTTTTATATATGAATAGCCAACATGATTAGTAACTAAATAAATATTAACTGAAAATTAAAAGCACAGGTAGACAATGCCACACACCCATTTGAATGGAGAAAATTTTGCCTGTCTAGTGTGGCTCAGTGATTGAACATCGACCCATGAACCAAGAGATCCTTAGTTACATTCTGGGTCAGGGCACATGCCCGGGGTGTGGGCTCAATCCTCAGTAGGGAGCATGCAGGAGGAAGCCAATGGATGTCTCTCTCTAAATGATGTTTCTACTTCTCTATCCCTCTCCCTTTCTATCCTTCTAAAATCAATAAAAACATATTTTAAAAGAATGGAGAAAATTTAAAATATCTACAATACCAAATGTTTGCTAGGATGTGGAACAACTGGAACTCTCATACATTGCCAATGTGAATGCAAAAGACAGCAACTTTGGGGGGAGGGAATGACAGCATCTTATGTTCCTTAATAGTACAACCCAGCAACCCATTTTCTAGATATCTTTACCAAGAGAAATAGAAAAATGTATATACCAAGTACTGCTGGAATTTTCACATCAGCTTTACTAGTAACTAGAGGCCTGGTGCATGAAATTCATGCACTGGGGTGGGGGGGGGTGTCCTTCAGCCCAGCCTGCACCCTCTCCAATCTGGGACCTCCCCAGGATCAGGCCTAAATGGGCAGTCGGACATCCCTCTCACAATCCAGGACTGCTGGCTCCCAACTGCTCGCCTGCCTGCCTTCCTGATTGCCCCTAACTGCTTCTGCCTGCCAGCCTGATCACTCCCCTACTAGCTGATTGATGCCTACCTGCTCCTCTGCCAGCCTATTTGCCCCTAACTGCCCTCCCCTGCCAGCCTGGCTACCCCTAACTGCTCTCCCCTGCAGGCCTGGGTCCCCCCAAACTGCCCTTCCCTACAGGTCTGGTCACCCCCAACTTCTCTCCTCTGCTGGCCTGGCCACCCCTAACTGCCATCCCTTGCAGGCCTGGTCCCTGTCAACTGCCCTCCCCTGCTAGCCATCTTGTGGTGGCCATCTTGTGTCCACATAGAAGCAGTCATTTTGTGTGTTGGAGTGATGGTCAATCTGTTGCAGGATAGAGGCCTGGTGCTTGGGTGGGGGCCAGCTGGTTTGCCCTGAATGGTGTCCTGGATCAGGGTGGGGATTCCCTTGGGGAATGGGCAGCCTGGGCAAGGGGCCTATGATGGTTTGCAGGATGGCCATGCCCCCTGGTGACCCTAGTATCTGGAATTTATTTATCTTGTACAATTGAAATTTTGTGGCCTGGAGCAGACCTAAACCTTCTGATTGCTCTGTAGTGGCAGCCATTTCTGTTGGAATTTATTTATCTTCTAGAATAGAAACTTTGTAGCCTTAAGTGGAGGCCTGGGCCAGCCAGGATGTGTGGAAAGCTTGGCTTCCTCCATTGCTGGGGCAACCCAAGCCTCCCTCCTGCTCTCTCTGTGGCCATAGCCATCTTGGTTGGGCTAATTTACATAGTTGCTCCTGATTGGCTGGTGGGCATAGATTGTGAGAATAGCAGAAGTATGGTCAATTTGTATATTACTTTTTATTAGATAGGATAGCCCCAAACTGGAAACAACTCAAATGTCCATCATCTGAAGAATGGATAAACAAATTTCACTATATCTTTATAGTGGAATTTCACAGAACAATACAAGGAAACACTACTGATACATGCAACAATATGGATGAACCTCAAAAGCATTATTCTAAGCAAATAATGCTTCTATTTATTTAAAATTCTAGAAAAGGCAAAAACAAAGTGATGGAAAAATCAGTGCCAGGAGCTGGCCTGTGGGCACAGAAGGCAAAGGGGTATGAAAGAGCCCTTCTTAAGTGATGAAAATTTTCTGTATCATGATTATGATACTGGTTACCTATCTGTATTTTTCAAAACTCATTCAAATTGTATACCTAACAAAGATGCAATCTCTTGTATGTAAATTGGATCTCAATAAACCTATTTAAGGAAAGACTTGAGATGAATAAGCAATGTTCCTTGATGCTTCACTTTTAGGTATTAAGAATATATATACTCAGGATTCCCCAGCTAAAGAAGAGTTACCATAAACTATCCCCCAGATGCTACTTCTCAAATTCTTTCACCTGGCTCAGTACATAGTTCCCAGTCCCTTGAAGGAAGAAGAAAAGCCTGGACATCCCCAAGAAAACCTGATAACATTGGCTATAAGCCAGTCTTCTTTCCTGCCAGAAAAGGACCTATAATCACTAGTATTTACTAAGATCATTTGGCTTTGGGGAATAGAATTTGCCCAGATCTTTCGAGTCTTACTGTTGGCCACCAACTCTGAGAAATGGAGTTGAAGACCCAACATGCATTGCTATATGCATGTTAGAGCGGGGCTTCCAAAAGTCACAGTGAATTTTGATTTGAGTATGCTCATGAATGGTGTAGTAAAATCCTGAATCCATACTGTGTTTAAAAGACTATGGGAATACCCTGACGGGGTCGGCTCAGTGGATAGAGCATCGGCCTGCGGACTGAAAGGTCCCAGGTTCAATTCTGGTCAAGGGCATATACCTGGGTTGCAGGCACATCCTCAGTAGGATGTGTACAGGAGGCAGCTGATCCATGTTTCTAACTCTCTATCCCTCTTCCTTCCTCTCTGTAAAAAAATCAATAAAATATATTTTTTTAAAGACTCTGGGAACAAATATACTCAAAAATATATAATAGCTACAAAACAATGGAAGTATATTTCTCACTTATGTCACAGTTGAGATAGATGTTCCTTATACTTTAGGACATAGGCTTCTTTCTTCTTTTGGCAGAAATAGAAATACTGAGAATCGGCTGATTTCCCACATGGATTTCCTGACACATATGGCAATGTCTACTGTAATAAGATACCAAGTGGAAACCACTACAACTCCCCTTCTGAACCAAAATTATATATCAAAGTAATTCTGAATTACTGTGAAACTACAGAAATTAGTGCCTCTATCAAAGACTTAGAAGATGCAAAGGTGGTGACTTTTTTATATTCCTATTTAAATCACTTACCAAAACAGATGAGCCTTGGAAAATAATAAAAGAGTGTTGTATATTTAACCTATTTTAGCTACTATTCTAGATATAATTTTTTGCTTGGACAAATAAATATAGCCTCTGAAAATTAATAGGCAGCTGTTTGGTAGAAAGTTTTTTCTTTATTCCTATAAATGTAAATCAATGAAACAATTTGTTTTTACATGAAAAAGATCAAAGTATAGCTTCCTCCTGGGTAATATCTACTCTGTTGTTTTCCATAATTTAGCCCACAGAGATATTAAAGTTTCTGATCCCTCAAGGATATAATGCTTGTCCACATGGATTAATAATGATGCTAATAGAAAAGAGGGCATGATGTAGCGAATCTTGAGAAAAAGCATATGTGTGTGTGTGTGTGTGTGTGTGTGTGTGTATTAAAGAGTGGGAGATTAAGGGTCTACCAAATTAGGAAAGTTTCTAGTAGTCCGGTGATTTGGGGGCAAGTCAGGATCTCTCTCTCAAAGTCAAGAAATAGTTTGCTGTACCGTGCACCCCTACTATTATGAAAAACATTTTGTTGGTTCTTTGAGTTTAGGAGAAAACATACACCTCCTGTGAGTTATTAGCCTTTCCGACATACTAACCAGTTGATCTAAAGGATGACGTATTTTGAACATGGTTCAGAGCAACCAAAGTGTCCCCATTTGGCCTTGTTGGAGTGCAAATGGCTCTCCCTGTGTGGAGCAGTAGCAATTAGAAAAGAAAAATGGAGACCTGGAAAATTCTGGAACATTGCCAGGCCCTCTTCTGCAAATAATTCACTTCTTTGCAAAAGCTCTTGCCTGTCAACTCAGCCATAACTGAGACTGAACCCCTGACTGTAGAATGGGAGATGGCCACATAAACTGAGCTGCCCATCATAAACCAAGTGCTATTCTACTCTATCAGGATATTACCACCGTGAAGGAAGGCACTGGCCTGGCCTGTTCACCACTCTTTCCCCAGGTTCTGGACTGATATATGGCATGTAATCATTGTTTCGTAAATATTTACTAATAGATGGAGGAAAGAAAAAAGATAGGATGGAAGGAGGGAACAAGAGAAGATGAGAGAAAGAGAGGATTCTAGCTACCCTTGTCCAGAAATATTCTCATCAAATAGAACTTGCATCAACAGGATAACATGTAAGAGCATCCTGAAAGCCCCTTTAAACAGTTCTCTCAAAATGAGCATGCTTACTCTAATTTCACTCAAGTTCCTCCCATAAACCTTATCTATTGTTTCATGGGAAGTTTTCTAAGAGCAGCTGACGATTACAGAGGAGTAGATTCAGCCCTGGTTCACACGTTTCTCTGTGCAATTTGTTGGCACCAGCCGCAAGTGGACAGCTGCAAAGGAGCTGTCCTGAAGAACAGCATGCTAAATTGCAAGCAGCGCATCGCTCTTGTCCGCCCCTGGGAAGAGGCATGGCACGGAGTAAGTTTCTCTACTGACTAATGGAAGGTGGTTAATGGTTTGCCAAGGTGCTGAGAACCTAGGAAGAAGTCAAATGAAGGGTTTGGTGAAAAAGAAGCCTAAGAATTATGTGGGTAAACCTCTTGAAGTTCAGGAACCTCCCAGAGTGGAAGACGTTTGTGTCCCATGTGATGACTCCTCCAAAGCCCCCTCTGTGAGAGAGGGGATCATTCCTGGATTATACAAACCAGCCCTCTCTGCCAACATCAGCCCGCCTCTGGTTCCACACACTCATCATTAATCAATGAGAGGGTAACTAAAACGCATTGGTGGCTACTTCCCTGGCTAAAATTAACCGGGCCTCTGCTACCAACTAATATGCCAGCAGCAAAAATATCCATTACATTATTATAGGAAAATATTTGAATAATCTTTGGTTAAGAAAGCCTTTTGAAATAATATAGAAAGGCTAACAGTCATAAAGAAAAAGAGGTTTGACTTCATCTCTTTAAAATTGTTTGTATTATTAAATATATATATATCTAAAAATTAAAAACACACATACACAGGACAAAGGGTTAATATCCTTAATATAAAAAGGTTTCTCATAAATGAGCGTTAAAAGAAGATCAACAGTCAAAAAGAAAAAAATGGATAATGGATAGAATAAGTCATTGAGAGAAGAGGAAATTCAAATGAGAAACAATATGAAAAAGATGCTCAACTTCACCACCAGGGAAAATACTGCAGATTATTACAAAAAGATCCTGTTTTGACTTTTTTTAAAACCCCTCAAAATAAAGAGTGTTAAGAGTCAGTGCAGGTGACATGTGAGAGGGGAAAACAGTCTTAACCTGGTTTCTGAGTGTGCTAAGCCCTCTCTGGAAATGAAACTGGACATCTTCAGCAACACTGATCAACACATGCTCTGGACCCGTCAATCCCACTTGAAGAGATCATTCTCGAAGAGAGAGAAGCCAGGGCACCTAAGGCTATATCGTCCAACGATGTTTACAGCACCACTCTTCCTAGTGGCACTTAAAGTGCAGGAAAGCCTCAATGTCCATCATTAAGCAAATGACTGAATACTTTAGAGCACACTTTACTGTGGAATATTCTCAATTTTCAAAAGCATTGACCTTTTTCTACAAAAAAATATGCAAAAATATATATTCTATATCTTATAATTTTTTAAATGTAAGTCATAACATACAGGAATAGTATTTCCTCTGATATATAGTGGCCGTATACATTTGTATGAATATACAGAAAGAGATGGCCGAATATACAATGAACTATTGAAATGTATCAGAGGAATGTGAATGTATGTTAGGTGTAATAGAGAGAGCTACACAGAGAAAAACTTTTCAGAATGTCTTCTATTGTGTCACTTAGTTCCCTGTAACTTCTGAAAAATCTACTAAAGAGTTTTTAAAGAAAAAACATTGCCATTCAAAGTGTTCAATGCTCCTCTGTGTTGCTTTATTTCTACTTTTACATAATTGACTCATTAATGTTTATTGAGCAAAAGTACACAGAGAAAATCAGTCATTCTAGAACAATTGCCTTCTAAGAGAAGACTTTAAATAATGCCACAAATTGTTCAGGAAAAGCTCTTATTTTTTCTACTATGATTTAGCTGTTAATTATTTGGGCATGTGTTTTAAACCTATGACTGATGATGCCCTTGAGGTTTTTTTTTCAGCTTGGGAGACATTTGTTTTAAATTTTTACAATTTAACAAAAATACACTTGATCCATAGGAGAAACTACCCTGGCTGGAATACCTCTTACTACATTAAGGTCACATATCATATGACTATTTAAATTAGAACCAGAAACTTATGTCTTCCTGTTTCTGGAAAGTCTTTCAAATGTTATCTCAGGATAAATAAACTCTTATAAAAACTCAAGATAGTTTATAAACTGGTTTTTCATCTCAGAAGCATACATGTATGTGCTAGATCTTGATTTTTGTTTTAGAATGCTTAGTGAAAAGAGTGTTGTTCTCTTCTATGAAGGCAACAATGTATTTCTGTTGATCTAAACAGTAAATTTACATCACATTAACTCATGACTTCTAAATGTTCAATGTGTAATTCTATACTATATTTATATGCTTAACTAAAATATTTGCATATATATATATATATATATATACATATATATACATATGATTGCTTCAAAAGCTTTTTTAAAATTTCTTAAGGAAACCTTGTTTTAGAACAAAATTCACTTATAAAAATTCAACTACAATACAGAAAACTGCTAGGAAAAACAATGACTTCAAATAGCTGTGAATAAATAGTGTGTAGTTAACAGGTCTTCCTTCTTTCCTTCTTTTTGTTATTCAACTAAAAATAGCCCCCTTTCTCTGAGAAAGGATCATTTCAATGATTAAAATATTTTTATTTGATTACAAATGTTTATGGACTTAATCTCAAATTCCCTGTGAAAAGCTTTCATGAACTTACAGCATTCACCATTATAATGTATTTAATATTCTCCACTTAAATGACATACATTATTTACATATTACAAATTACTAGTAACATGTGACTTGTTTAATGTAAACTACGATAATATACTTATTTTATATGCAGTGTTTCACAAGACAAACGAAGAGGAAAGGAAGAGAAATTTATAGACGGACATAAGCTCCAAAGCCTCACACCTACTGGCATACTTTATTCAGATTTCTTCCCTTGGCTGTCTAGGTTCTATTATAAGCCTCTAGGGCAGGGGCTGTGTCTGCTCACTGTCAGCACTCAACAAATAATAAATAGTACTATTAACAGCAGTACATGTGGGTAGAATTTGGATGGTTATTATTTTTTTAATAGCACTGTTCAACAGAACACTAATTGGATTGTCAGTCAAGATTTTCTTGATCTTGTCTTAGGTGCATTATGCTACGGAGAAATGTTTAAACTGATCATTTTTACTTTTAAAAATACAGCTTAATGAAAAAGCAATTTAGTAAATTGCCAGGGGCTGTTTTACATCATACACAGTGTTGTGTTTCCCCAGAACAATTCAATTTAATGGAATTCCCTGGGAAGTTTAGTCTAAGTTGAAATAAAAAATTGTTGCTGCCTGAAAGATTGCATGCTTGTCTGATATGCAGAAATTTCTAAAATAAGTAGCATTCTTTCAGACACAAAGCCCTTTTCCATCTTTACACCTGAATCAATCCCTCGAAAATGAGTGACTTTATGCAGAATGCAGCTGTTTTATTAAATTTGATAGAATCAGTTTACAAATACAGTGACATACACACACATACTTAAATATAGTTGAGTTAGTAAAATAGATTTCTATTGAGTTTGCTTGTTTTTATTCATTTTATTACTCAAAACATCCAAAAGAAATACTGGTAAATTTAAAACACTTAATAGGTTAAATCAGTCTGAGTTCTTGTAGTAGCAGAAATATAAAATAATGAACTAAATAACAACTATGTTTTGTTTTCAGAGCTCTGAAAATTAAGTATATAGAAATGTCATCATTGCTGTTACTGTGTTTTTTTATTTCTAATATTTTATTTCGATTTTATTCTTTTCCCATAGTTTTCTGCTCTATGCTAAAATTATCCATCTGTTGCATGTTGTCTAACTTTTCTATTAGAGCCTTTAACATATTACAGTAAAGCCTCACTTGTGTGGATCTCGATTTATCAGACTTTGGACTTAATGGACAAAATTTCTGATCCATATATCATAAATGAAAATTAACACACCGTGAATTTTCAAATGCTTTTAACCAAGATTTGCTTATAATTAAATTAACAAGTTATTTTTTGTTATTAATTCACTGTTATTTTTAACAGATTTTAGCAAATAGGCCATGTGTTGGGGAAATAAACTATAGTAATTTTGCCAACGTAAGAAATATTACATATCTACAACTATAGTGTAAATCCGTATCACTCTGGGTAATTGCATCTGTTGGCATGACTTTCTGCAGCAGTTTAACTCCCATGTTCTCACATGCACTAAGCATTTGTTTACCCACAATGACTGTGGATGCACCCATTCGGTATAATTAAAATTACAGTAATAGTATAGAAAACTTTTCTGTGAAATTAAACTTTTCATGGCTACTTAATTTTAATTACACAATTGTGTCTACATAAGTAAAAACAGATACACTCACTAATTTGCCAATTTTTTAACACATGCCTTCAGAAAACCTACTTTATTATAGAATAGACTTTTGGCTTTAACAGATACCCTCTCACCTGAATTAGTCCATTATATTAAGGTTTTACAGTATTAATAGTTATTTTATTTATTTGCTTGTTTGTTTTAATTTAAAAAGAGACTTTATTAGAAAAATACAAAAGGTTCATGCAGGGATTCCCACAGCTGTAATGAGTTAATAGCTAGAAACACACCTTTCTGAAGGGTAGATCATGTTGTGATCATAAACTTCTGGGTTTTGCAAGATCAGGAAAAGAATATCCCAGAGGATGTTCCTCCCTGTGTAGTGCACATGGGACTAGAATGTGGATTCATTTCTGCTTGCTTTTTGATCCTTATGTTCCTTTATGCTGGCCTCAAACTTGTCAAGCACATGTTGGCAGACATTCATGAGCTCATTCAGGCCTCTCTGAAATGGCTCAACAGCTGGAAGAGCACCTCGAATCTGAATCCATAAGCTAATTTTACTCTCTGAAGGATGGGTTGTAGTGTAACCACAAAACCCCACCCCCAGGTTCTTCATGATCGTATTAGGAAGAGGATTTCCTAGGGTCTGGTCCTCCTCGGGCAAAACAAGTATCCACCGTGTCTACCTGTGCCAGTTGCCTGGACCATTTCCACAGCTGTCTTCCTCTCTCCTTCAGCCATTGAGATCTTCAATCCAGACATTTTTGTCTCCAGCTCGTGGTCCTCTTCCATCGTGGGGACAGCATCCAGGATATGAAGGTGGAGCTGGAGAAAAGTACACTCTGCCTCATATCGTGAAACGTGCAAGAGAAACAGGAAGTCTTAATAGTTATTTTACACTAGAGGCTCATTGCAGGAAGATTCCTAGAAGAATAGGGCTTCCTTTGGCAGTCTCCACTGCCCACCTGCTTCCCGCCCTCCTTTGCCACCCCACCTTCTTCCCTCCCTTCTCTGACCTCCCTCCCCCGCCTGCTTCCCACCCTGTCTATTTCCCTCTCTTTTCCACCACCCTGCTTGCTGCTTCTCTGTAGCTTCCCTCTCTTCTGCAGCACTTGGCTTCCTTCTACTCTGTCTTCAGTCTGCCCTCTGCACTGGGACATGCAAATTAATCTTGTGTTGATTTGCATACTCACTCCTGATTGGATGGTGGGAGTGGCTTGTGGGCATGGCAGAGGTATGGTCAATTTGCATGTTTCTCTTTTATTAGATAATATTTCCTGTCAGTTCCAGCATTTGGGTTATATCTGAGGCTGGGTCTGGTGATTACTTTCCAACTTTAGACTGTATTTATTCTTCACTTTTCAAATGCCTTATCATGATTGTTAGAAGTCAGACAGGTAAGATTCTGAAGCAAGTTTACCTTCTAGATGAGCATATCTTTTTCACTTCTACTCCCTAAGTGTCGTGTGTGTGTGTGTGTGTGTGTGTGTGTGTGTGTGTGTGTGAGTGAGAGAGAGAGAGAGAGAGAGAGAGAGAGAGAGAAGGGGTAGGGAGGCAGGGGGCGTGTTAATCTAGTCAAATATCAAACTAAGTTTAAAGATTGGTGTTGCTATGGTTACCTTCCATGTCCCAGAGGCTTCATATTTCTACTGTGACTCTCCGTGTTTGGGTGTGGGCCAGTTTACCAGAGAGTGCTTCCCCACACCCAGGGCCCATGGGGAGGCGCTGCCTCCTGCAGCAATCTCTACTGCACTCCAGTTGTTTTCATTCAGGTAGGAAGCAGAGGACAAAGGGCATTCTCTGAGGTTCAAAGTAAGCCTCAATCTTAGCAGCCTCCATGAACTTGTGGAATGTGTCCCTTTTCTACTTGGGGGAGGGTAGGGGGGGAGGGGGAGGGGGGCTAACAAGTATTGCAGCTCACTCCCAGGAACAGCTCTTCTTTTTTCTTTTCTCCCAGTAGAAACAGAGACCATTGTTCTTGCTCTTTCCCATGCAAATTAAGCTTTTTGTTCTATGAGAAAGAGAGAGGAGATGGGTGGGTTGGGATTTCTGGTATCCCTTATTGCTTCTCTCTCCCGCTGGCTTTACTAGGGAAAGTTCTCAGCAGTCCCTCAGTCTTTCCCTTGAAACCTTCCTAGAGTTCAGGGAATAAATGCTGCAGGCCCCTGGAGCTACACACTCTGACAATGGCCTAAGCTTGGCCTTTAGTGATTCTTACAAGATTACATGCCATCTGGTGGTATATGCCCCAGGTAAGCAAATACTTTCTCTGCTATAAAGTTTTTCCCTTGGTCTGATACACTGTACTATGGGCCCCATGCTGGTGGATCCAACATGCTATCAAACTTCAAATAGTTGTGCTCGCTGAGACCCTATGTATAGGAAAGACAAACCCAAGCTCTGAATATTATCCATTCTTTGGGGAACAATGGCCTGTCCAGAGTGAAAGGGGTACAACATAGTCCTCATGGCACTAAGTAGCCAGTTGGTCTCCTCAAAGAACAGTACCAAAATGGGGGATCAACGTCAGTCTTTGTCGCTGGTTGGTGGAACCTTCGACGTTGGCTTCTGGTAGATCAGCAAGTAGAAGCAAATGCTATTGGGCACATAGATAGCCTCCACCTCTGCCATCGAGGCCACTTTATTCATGTGTCCATTGTAGCAGCACTAGAGTGGCCAATGAGAGAGGATGGCGAATCGAATGCCCCTGGCTAGGTCATTTTTCATTCTTGCCTCTTCTATGAAGGATGTTTTTTTGTGGGCATTACCATATGATGCAACAAACAATGTTCACACCCTGCATCCACTCTCATAGGTCCATTCGTAAACTTCATATTTCCTTATATTCCTTTTCAATATTTTACCTTTCTTTTCTTTCTAGACCCCTGTCAACCATCCAAAGAATATCCTACCTAATAAAGAGGGAATATGCTAATTGACTCTGATGCTGTTGCAAAGATGGTGGTGCCCATAGCCAATAAGAGGGAATATGCTAATTGACTGCCCTGCCCTCAAAGATAGTAGCACCACAGCCAATAAGGAGGGAATATGCTAATTGACTGCCATGCCCTCAAAGATGATGGCATCCACAGCCACAAGATGATGGTGCCCAATCCCCTGAGCTCCTGCGTGCCTGCCTCCAGAGTCCCCCAGTCCCTTCCTCTACCCAGCCACTCAGGGCCAGCCCGAGGCTCAGACAAGCCTCAGATGGCGGCTGCCCAGCTTCCCAGGGCCACCTGAGGCTCAGATAACCAGGACCAGCCAAGACTTCTGCTACTGGCATTGGCAGCAGCAGAGGTGTGATGATGTGTCACCTTCCCCTGATCACTGGATCACCTCCTGCCGCTAGGGCTCCTGGACTGTGAGAGGGGGCAGGCCAAACTGAGGGACCCTCCCTCCAGTGCATGAATTTTCACACACCAGGTCTCTAGTGATATTTATAAAATAAAGTATTGTCCACTCCTTTCTTTTTATTTTGGTTAATCCTCACTCAAAGGTATTTTCCATTGGTTTTTGGAAAGAGTAGAAGGGAAGGGGAGGTACAGAGAGAGAAAAGCATCCACGTGAGAGAGACACATTAATTGCTTGCCTCCCACCGTCCTGCATGTGCCCAGACCAGGGCCAGGGAGCAAGCCTGCAACCGAGGTACATGCCCTTGACTGGAATTGAACTTGCCACCCTTCAGTCTGAGATCCGATGCTTTATTCATTGAGCCAAACCGGCTAAGGAAGTCCATTTCTTTTAATGTTTAAGATTACTATGCTACTAAGTACTTATGTTTATTAAACATGAATTATGCTTATGCCTAACAAGCTCTTTGCTAACTATTTATTTATACTCAAAATTTGAATGTTTTCATCTCCATTTTACAAACTATAGACCTAGTCACATTTCATAACAGAATTCTATATTCTGAAAGGTAAATGTACATTATACTGAGCCTCAGAATTTCCTTTTGGTTTGACATAATAGCGTTGTAAGGGTCCCATCTCTTCAGTTAAACATGATTACATTATAGTTGGCCTGTAACTCAAGAGCAGTCTATCAATAGCCTGGAAAAAGTCACAGAAGAATTAAAAACTTCCTTTCTCTTAATAATCTGAACTGTAAATAAATAGTCAGAGGCTATTTGTTTGGTAGTAGAACCAGAAAATGAAAGAAAGAAAAAAGACCCTTAAGTAGCAATGGGCAGGAAGAATAAATAGAATCCATGTGTAAACACAAGTCCAAAAGCCCTTCATAGGAAACAGTGCATTATTGGTTTGGCAGCAAAAAACAACCTAAGATGAAGACATATACAGTGAAGAGACAGAAAACATAGCTGATAAATATTAACAGAATGGAGGTTGGTAGGCTTACAATTCTCAGGAAACAGTTGATAAGGCTACTTAGGATGTTGAAAAACTGTCCAGTCACTAAATTTTCTGAGATCTGACTATTCTGACTCCAGTAATTTTAATGATACCTAGTTTGGGAGCTTTTTAGCTATTCACATGAGATAGAGCTCAGTGATTAAGATTCCTGTTGGCTTGTTTTGTGTATTCACTATAATGAAATGGACTTAATTTTTTCAAGATGTACCCATGTAATGACCTGAATATTTCCTAAGTACGAATTCTCTCAACTTTATGTTGGCTATAAAGTATTACTACAAAATATCAAATAATTCCCAATAAAAAAATTTTAAAAGGCATCCAGCGATAATATTTGGCATATAGGCTTTATATTTTCTTCAAGGTTAATTTATACATCACGATGAATAAAGCTACTGCCGTGCTTTCTTACATTCTTCAATACATCTAGCATATGGTGGTAATTTTAGGAAACTGACTTAAATGATTAAGATAAAGCTTGGTAAAGGATTGGTTTTGGAAAGGATCAGCAAACAAACGGCAAGTGTGCCATCACTCCCTTCTCCTAAACCTATTGTTGATAGTATTAATCAGAGTTTTGTTTCTCCCGAAATCCTGATGAATTCATCGTTATAAATATTCATGGCATTATATTTCAGGTCTCACTACCAACATATGTAAGCCAGCACTCACAATTAAGACTATTTGCCATCAGTGTACTATTTCCTCCTTTGGATTCTTGCCTTTAGTGCTGGCCGTTTTCTCTGAGTGATTAATGTAACCTCGTTAAGTTAATGAACTAGGCACTTCAGCATTTCTTCAGGGATAGAGGAACTAAAATTATTGGCTATGTGCTACTCCATACACTAATGCATTGTTTAAATTTATTAAAGTTGCTTATAAAAACTAAGCATGATTTAGAAAACCTCAGTCTCTAAACAATTACCAACCCTTAGGCATCATTAAAAAAGGAAATCAAGAAAGCTTAAAAGGCTCTCACTGGTTTGGCTCAGTGAACAGAGCATCTACCTGCGGACTGAAGGGTCCCAGGTTTGATTCCAGTCAAGGGCATATGCATGGGCTGCCAGCTCGATCCCCAGTGGGGGGCATGCAAGAGGCAGCTAATCAATGATTCTCTTTCATCATTGATGTTTCTATCTCACTCTCACTTTCCCTTCTTTGGAATCAATAAAAATATAGTTTAAGCAAAGAAAGCTTAAAAGAAAAATATAGATAGCAATATCAAAATTAAAACTTCTAAAGGCCCAAATCACCTTAAAAATAAAACAAGAAACACTGGGAAAAAAATATCTGCAATACACAAATACACCAAAATTATTAGTATCATTAGTAAATGAAATATTTCTATATATAAATAAGCAAGTCCCCTGAATGATTATTTATCAGGCATCATTAAAAGGGGCACAAAAGCAAAACAAGGTTCTGAGATAATTTTTTTGTCCCATCTCTATACAGTGGTACCTCGAGATACGAGTTTAATTCGTTCCGTAACCTTGAGGCGTGGGAAACTATGAGATGCTCGAGTCGCAGTAAACTGGTGGGTCGTGTGCAGCCGGCGGATCAGCGCGATTACTCCTATCTCAAATGTTGCTCGTATTTCAAAGCAAAAATCGCTCGCTCGATGGCTCGTATCTCAAAAATCTCGTATGTTAGGGCGCTCATATCTCGAAGTACCACTGTACTCGTATAATTTCATATATGTGCAGAGTGGGTTAGCCTTAACAAATCTGTTTTAAAGTGATAATACACTTAAGAAAGAAGATTACTTTAATACATGTGAGTTAGAATTGGTTGGAAACAAAATATGGCAACTCCCACTTTCAGTGCCAGTTAGAAATGGGCCATACTGATAGAATGAACAGTAATTATGTAAGACCTGTGTAATTTTTTATTACTCTTGAAATATTTATCTACTGAATTGTCTAGACTAAATACCCTAAGACTGCATATGAGTCTAGGCAATATTGACTGCAGGGTGCTATCATCAGGTAGACATGGACTCTCACGTGGATGAATGGCAGAAGCACACATCCCTGGTAATCCTATCCTCTCCCCACCAAATTGTAACGTGGATGTGGCCAAGATTGTACATCTAATTAGAAATTTACAAGATAAATAAGAGTCAGTGGAACATGTTATATTGCACCAAGAGAATGGAATCAGCAAAATACATACTATGAGAAATTGTACAGGAAAAACAACTCTTTTGTTTCTTCAATAACAAAAACTGGGATTAAGGGGAAGGAAGACTCTATTGACTAAAAACAAAACTAAATAATAATACTAAAATCGTTTAACAAACATATCAAGCAATCACAACTTATGCACCTTAATTAAATCCTAATCTGAAATACCAATTGTTTAAAAGGTTATGACCATTAAAGAAAGTGAACACTGATGGTATTTGACTACAGTAATGATTGTTAAGCATGCTAATAGCATTGTATGTATTTAAAAAAAAAAGATTCCTAGTCCTTTTAAGTATTTACAGAAATAATAGAATATCTATGGCAAGCAAATGTATTGGTTTGCCCAGGATTGAAAGTTTTCTTGAAACTTGGAACTTTCAGTGCTAAAACCAGGACTATTCTGTACAAATGCTGCTTTCTATCAAAATAACTGGGATAGGTGTTGTAAAGTTGGTAGGGCTAGCGATAAAACTTGGTAGACTTTTGGAGGATGATTGTAGAAGTTGATGTATATATTTGAAAATGTCCATGATTTTTAAAAAAATCACATGGGCCACTATTAGTTATTTGTGGGGAAATGGAATAGACTTTACTAATCAACATTGGAAAACTTGGCAGAATCATTTGCAGAATAGATAAAAACTGAGTGTGAAACATAATTATCCAAGATAGTGCAATGATAATTTTGTCACCAAACTTGTTACTTATGTATTAGACAATGATGTAGGCTTGTAATGACCTCTTGAAAGTTCATCTATAATTGTAAGGTTTCTCATGTAATAGTACTGCTAATAATCAACATTCCCTGAGTGCCTCCCACTCATAGGTCCTATGAGACCTCCTGACATAGCAGAAATATGAAAAATCATGACAACAAAACAGTGAATTCTGTTTTCTTATAAAACTCAGAAGGAAGTACTCACTGACTCAGAGATGTGAGTACACAATAAACATATGTACTTTTCCCAAATTTAACATGATCTATACATCTATTAATACTTAAAGTTGATGCTTGAAGGTAGATCTGACTAAAAAGGATGTGTTGAAAGTTTTCACAGGGTAAAAGAGAATTTGTGGGGTCTACATTTTTTACACTGCATGTGTACCTTTGATGTATACAACCTTCATAGTTCAAGTGATGACATGTATAGTTTATTTCTTGTCCTAACAATATTGAATCAACAATGTAAAAATGAAAAGTTATTTTAACTTTTCTAGTCAAGTCAATGGTTCAGTGATTTGTGCAAATCACATTCCAAAAGAGCATATTCTAACAACGAAGTTCAAATTTCTTAATGAAGGAATTAACCTACCAGTCATATTTCATTTAAATTGTGTGATGAATATCTTCTTTGCTCTATTTATCCCCCTAGAATTAAAAAGATTCCATTATTCTTGGCAGGTTTTAAAAAAATGAATTCTAGGGAATTGATTTATGTTTTCCAATGCATTTATTTATTCATAAAACCGAGATGTAGAAGCTTGCAGAACAGGTTCTAGAAGACCATGTGAGCTGGGAAAACACTGGCTGAGTCGCAAATGGCCTGAGCCACTTCTTCAAGGCATTATTTACAGATAAACAGTCCAGTGCCCAAACTTTGGCCCAAGAACTTTGAAAAGATTAAGGAGAAACAGAGCAATTTAGCATATTCGTATTGCCTTACAAATAGGCAAAATGCCAACAGCTTCAGATCCATGCAGAACCCT
This sequence comes from Lasiurus borealis, assembly GCA_004026805.1. Taxonomy (NCBI): domain Eukaryota; kingdom Metazoa; phylum Chordata; class Mammalia; order Chiroptera; family Vespertilionidae; genus Lasiurus; species Lasiurus borealis. The sequence continues at coordinate 20,544 of PVJN01013039.1, read as the reverse complement.
GACCATCTCTTTTTGTGCATTATGAGCACAGATATGGGTGGCAAATGTCATATGGCTGCTTCACAGTTTGCAGAATTCTGATGTCGAAAAGGAGAGGAAAAATTGGATTGCAGGAGAATTAAGAGCCCAGAACAATCTATTTTTGTCCTCAAAACATGTCCTGCTTTAAATTATTCTTTCAACTTTATTCTGCATAATTTCTTCATCCTCCTTAGTTACTTGTCCAAACTTAACCACCCTTCAGTTAAAAGCCAGTATACCTGCCTACCCTAAAAAAAGACTCACAAGATTCCCTAAAGTAATAATTGCTTCTCCTTCCCAGATATTCTCATAGTGCTCTTGAGATACCTTTGTTATGACATTTCTTAAAGGTAGCTTAAATCCATTATTTGTTATGTGTATCTTCTAGTGAATAGGGTTTTTAGACAGTAGTGACCATGTTTTTAAAATTCTTGTATGTACAAGTTGCTCGAATACCACACTCTCATAGAACATATTTTAATAATACAGGTTGAACTGAAATAATAAATGGAAAATATTTGCTTTAGTTAAGGTCTTGCTTAAAAAAAAAAAAGAACTGATTAATATATATATATTCCAGAGAGGAAGGGAGAAGGAAAGAGAGATAGAAACATCAATGATGAAAGAGAATCATTGATTGCCTGCCTCCTGCACACCCCATACTGGGAATCAAACCCGCAACCTGGACATGTGCCCCGACTTAGAATCCAACCATGACTTCCTGGTTCAAAGGTTGATGCTCAACCACTGAGCCACACCAGCCAGGCTGGTTGAATATTCTTTAACATTCTTTGAGCAAAAATGGAAAAAGAAAAAAAAGGGAAATGAACAAATAAAATACAGACCTCAACTATTGATTTAGTTTAACTATTTTTTACTTGTTCTATATTTGAGCTGCAAATTTTAGAACTCTGCTTATTGGAACTGTTGATTTTGAGGTTAAATATTTTCATTTTGGAACATGATGTAAAAGATAGAAATGTAACTAGTCAGATGTAAATATAAAGTTTGAGTTAAGAAACCCAAGTTTGGGACACACCTTTGTCATTTGTTTAAACTTGAACTCAACATTATCAAAATGTTTAGCCAATGTGTCAGGATTATAAATGCAGTCAAATGTCAAAGTTTGTAGTTTGCTATCATCCCTTTTATTTCCGTATAGGAAAAGTGCTGTTTTAAAAGCCTTTTGGTTTACATTTCTAAGTGACTTCGTAATTTTAAAGACTAGTTAGATAAATTGCTTTTAGACTAAGATATTTTGCATTCCAGTCCAGAGACCTTGTTGTATATCTACTGTAAGATAGAAAATAAGAGGTACATGAAGATCAAAAGGGCCAGCAGAATGTAATTACTCTGTGTTTGTCATTTTCCTTTCTCTCTCCTGACCCTCTGTTTCTTGCTTCCTATCCCCCAGGTCATCACATCAAGTAAAAACAGTTTTGTGACTACTTTCCTGAATCTATTTAGACCTTGTCTGGGAATCAAAGCATGAAACAGAAAACATATCAGAGAGTATTTCATTTAATTACTGAATCATTTTATAATTTATGTATTATATTTCTCAATCATAGATTTAGAAAAAACTCCAGAATTTCAACTATATGTTACAATTCTTTAGTATCATTCCCACTCAATATTACTAGATGGAAATGGTTATTTGAATAAATTTCCTTAAAACCGAAGGTCACCTAGTATGTATCTTCAAACTTCATGAACATTTTTTGGAGTAACCTGTAGAACTTAAACTGAATTAAATAAAAAATTTATTTTGTTTCCTTCAGTTTAAACAATCATCAGATGAGCACAATGAGGACTCATTACCTTTTATCCAATTGCTCCTTTCACAAGAAACAATTAAACCTATAAAGACTAAATTATTTAGCCATAGCCAGTTTGGCTCAGTGAATAAAGATTGCCCTGCAGACTGAAGGGTCACAGGTTTGATTCCAGTCAAGGGCACATACATCAGCTATAGTCTCAATCCCAGGCCCTGGTCAGGGCATGTGTGGGAGGCAACCAATCAGTGTGTCTCTCTCACATTGATGTTTTTCTCTCTCTCTGTCTCTCCCCCTCTCTTCCACTCTCAAAAAATAAAATAAAATTCAATGCAAAAATATCTTCAGATGAGGATTAACAACAACAACAAAAAGTCTAAATTATTTAAATTATTTGAAAGTAAAAAGTTTCTCAACATTTTTAACAATTAAATTGGTACATGGGAAAGGTAAGCTCAACTCCTAGGAAGTCCAGTAGAGAGATGTTAATGTAGATAATTTTTAAAAATAACTTCAACAAGATATAATTCATAAAATGTATCCACTTAAAGTATAAAATTTAGTGGTTTTGTGCAAATATTACCACAACCTAATTTTAAATTTTCATCACCCCAAAAATTAACTCTATCTCTAGTAGCAGTTATTTGCATTTTTTCCTCCCAATCTCAGGTAACCACTAATCTACTTTGTATAGATTTGTACATTCTGGAGGTTTCATATAAATAATCATATAATATGTTATGTCTTATGATTGGTTTATTCACTTAGTATAATGTTGTCAAGATTCATATTGTAGCATATATCAGTACTTCATTCCTTTTTGGTGCCAAATAATATTTTATTGTCTGGATATACCACATTTGCTTATCTATCCATTCATCCTTTAATAGACATCTGGGTTGTGTTCAGTCTTTGACTACCTTCTATAGATATAAAAGCCTAAGTGACTGGCGATCAAATGACCCAACAACTGTCTCTATGACATGCACTGACCCCTGGGGGCAGACGCTCAACACAGGAGCTGTCCCCTGGTGGTCAGTGCACTCCCACAGTGGGAGTGTCGCTCTGCCAGTCACCGGGCTCATGGCTGCCGAGCACAGCTCCGGTAACATGAGCCTCTCCCACCTCCACAGCAGCTCTACTAAGTGCAGGTGCAGAAGGGCCAGGATAAGCGGGAGCAGCACGGAGCCCATCGTGGGCTCTGGCTCCTCTCCAGTCACTTCGTGCACTACTGCATCCCCTGAAGGGTCCTGGATTTTGAGAGGGCACAGTCCAAGCTGAGGGACCCAATCAGTGCACAAATCCATGCACTGAGCCTCTAGTTATGAATAATGCTGCTTTATAAGTTTTTATCTGGACACTCTTCATTTTTTGGGGGGTGGGTAGCCAGATTAGAGAATTTTAAAAGAGTATTCATGATTATAACCCCTATTTTGCTTCTTGATGAGCATTGTATAAAGAACATTTTCACACACAAAAAAAAGCACTGTGGAACTTGACTCCTTTCTGTACATGTCTAGGTTTAGCTGTCACATAAAATCTGAAATCCTGTGTAGACAATAGATCTGTCTATGCGGTGATTTGGCTTTATCATTAAGAAAAAAGGCAGAGTTCAAAAGAAACAAGAAAGAACAAAGCAGGTAAATTAAATTACAACATGTCCCTCTACCCTTTTTTGACATAGGCACTGACTTAGAGATATGGTCTGATGGTATGAAATAAGAAACAGGTTATTATGATATTAGTTGAATTATATCTCCAAAATTTGAATGACGTTCATTAATTTGTAATTAGCAATAAAGGGAAAAAGAGGTCAGAAACAGAACATGGCTGATTCAGGTTGAAATATTATGTGAAGGGACGTGATCCAGGGTTATGCTGAAAGATAACCGTGGTTGCAACTGGAGTCCTAGTACCAGTCCAGCCATTGCCACTAGGACAAGAGCTGAGTCCTTCATGTCTCTGGGCTACAGTTTCCTCTTCCAAAAGGATAGAATACTGTTCATTAGTCAGGCAGTATCTATGCCAAACAGCTTCAGAGTAATGTCTTTAAAATTTCTGAAGCAATATCCAGAATTTAAAAGATAACTCAAACGGACAGTTCTGTTCTTCACATTCTCTCCATCTCGATAGATACAGACAATTTCTCTATTTATACATATAATTTGAATCTGAAAACAGAATCAGAAATTGTCAGAGTTGGAACGAGTCATTTGGTGAATGATGCAAACATGCTCACCTTAGGGATTTAAAAGAAAAACTGTTATGACATGCCCTGGCTGGTGTGTCTCCGTGGCTAGAATATTGGCCCACACACTGCAGGGTTGTGGGTTTGATTCCCGATCTAGGGCAAGTACCTGGGTTGCAGGTTCAATCCCTGGCCCTGGTCCGCGCGTGTGGGAGGCAAACACTCAATGTGTCTCTCTCACATCCATGTTCCTCTTTTTCTCCCCCTCCCTTCCCCCCTTCTACTCTCTCTAAAATCCAATGGCGGGGGGGGGGGAGGGGGAAGGAAATATCCTCTGGTGAGGATTAACAAAAAAGACAGTTATGAAATATTCAAGGACATTTCATAACTACTGGGGATCCAAGACTGGCCAGGGCACGTCGGCTCTTTCACCTCCATCACTTTCCTAACGCTTCCTGGGAGCCCACTGTCCCAAAATGTCAGTCGCTGCAATCCTGTCTTCATGGCAGATAGAGTTTTGTTTTCCAAAAAAAAAGAAACAAAAGAATCACTTGTTAACTTCCTATAAAGAACAAAAGATTGCTGACAGACACCAAGGCTTTAAGTAAAGGTTAGCTTCCCTTTTGCAAAGCACCTGCAACATCAGTCAGTGTGTCATTGTGAATGGAGGAACTCTTTTGTAGGTCACTCAGATCGAGCAGGGGGGCTGGTGCGGGCGTCCGCCAATTACTTTTTTCCTCCCTAGGAAACCTCAGACAGGCTCTCCACGGATGCTACTGCGATTGAAGAAAATAGCACCAAATTATGTGGTTTTTCTGGTCCCTCTGTAATTATTCTCTGCCCTGCCACCCTGTGTATTTCCTTCAAAATGAGTTCCACAGCCTGTAATGATCATAGTCATTTATGTGTTTGCTTTTTACTTATGTGTTTATGATCTGCCTCCTTCAACTGAAATGTGAGTTCTTTGGTGGCAGGAGTTCTGCTTGCCTGCTCAGCACATTTCCGGGTCCTTGGTCAACAGGGTTTTCCAAATGAAAGAGATGAGAAACGTGCTAGTAAAGAGTAGGCGTCACAGGAAATGAGGATCTATAATGTTCGGCATTTCAGTGAACATCTGAATATTTATAGATATGTATAGTAGTCTCCAAATATCTCAGATGTTTATATCTCAGCCCACAGTGAAAGGAGTTACATTCTGATCGTAAACCTCTGTACTTAAAAGGGTGCTGTGGACTTATGACTAACATGATTAACAGTGTGAACTAGAACTTGAATGTCTGATACATGAAGCATACCTTTATTTACTAGCATAGGGAAAAGAACACACATCTGGCATTAGACAGGCCTGCATTTGAATTTAGTTCTGCCTCTTACAATCTACATGATCTTGGGTGAGTAAATTAACCTCAATGAGCCTTTGGATTTTTATCTATAACTATAAATATTAGCTATAAGATTTCTTTTAAATATATTTTCTTGATTTTTTTTACAGAGAGGAAGGGAGAGGGATAGAGTTAGAAATATCAATGAGAGAGAAACATTGATCAGCTGCCTCCTGCACACCCCCTCCTGGGGATGTGCCCGCAACCAAGGTACATGCCCTTGACTGGAATCAAACCTGGGACCCTTTGGTCCACAGGCCAATGCTCCATCCACTGCACCAAACCAGTTAGAGCAGCTATAAGATTTCTTTTTTACAAGTTCCTGGCATGAAAATATTCAACCTGTTGATAAATTTCATTCACTGTAAGCAATTAGCTTTAAGAGTCTTCCAAAATTAGTGAAAGCCAGCATTACACACAGTGGGTGGTCAACCAAGGTATCTACTTTTGTTAGTAGTGATCTGTGGCAACCTGCAGCCTCAGTGTGGGCAGCATTCAGGCTTTTAAATTAGCGTTTAAGGAGATTTCTCTGCCCCACTGGCAAGAACTCCCCAAGGATATTCAGAACTGTGGCGACACTGTCAGCTTTTGCCAACCTTTATCCAGCCCAGCCGAGTGGGTTTGAAGGTGATGCAGCCAATATGATAAGAGAAGGGCTTCGCTTTCTCCTCTACCATCAACCGTGCTTGCTTTCTTGTCTTCCCAAACACAGTGTGAGGAGTGAGAGAGGCAGCAAGCTCCCGTCACAGACTATGCTCCAACAACCAGCTCCACAGTAAATCGGAAGAGGGCAGGTTAGACAGAATTCAGCCTTTTGGTTTTGCTTCTACACTCAAAGCACATTCTGCGCCACGTTGGGAGTGTCACAAATGCTATTTCCGAAAGGTGTCTCGGTTTCCTTTTTGGAAGTGGTGATAATACTAGCTGATCCTGAGGTGCTGCACGTGTTAAGGAAATACTAACCAGACGCTTTTATGCTTAAGGCTAAGGATTTTGATCTCTCTGACGACTCTGGTTACTTTAAAATTTCCGACAAAGTTTATAGCAGAGTATCCTGCCAGATTCTCTGAAAGAGAACCGTTTGAAGTGCTTCTGGTCTTCTAAGGAACTTGCTGATCCTTGACTAAGGAGAGTGCTGACAGACTGCTCTCTGTTCCTCCTCAGTGCTCTCTCACTAACCCTGATGAAAGTGAGTCGCTTTGATTTTTTCCTGCTCGATGATGTCAGTGAAACTTTGTCCAGGATGGTGGAGAGCCCTGCATTCTGGTGGCAGTTTCCAAGGTTCTGTTTTCCATCAGACCTAACAGCCCACTCACCTTCCATACATCTATTCTTAGACAATAAATCAGACACCTGCTATGGCCAAGAGGAAGACCCCCTCAGATTACAGCTCAGAAGAACCAGAAAGCAATGTGAATGAGTAGATTAAGTAATAGTTTTTTTTAATGACACATAAATTGGTAAGCATGTAGGAGCTTAGTTCAGGACTGAGCTTAAAAATACTTTGATATTTAAGCAAAGTTTTGCAGCACAAAATGGAAGATGAGAGTCTCAACGACTGAAAGGAATCTGGTTTAAGTTAGAAGTTTGGGGGATTCAAGAAATAGATGGTTGAGGAACACACTGAGTTGTGGAAGGAGGCGTGAAAGCGAATACATACCACAAGGAGGGGAGGGAGATGAGATTAAGGTCTTGGAACCATTCATATTTAATATGGGGATAAGGAAGGCGCTTGATAAGAGAGATGAAAAAGAACTAAGGTTAGAAGAGAATCAGGAGACCGAGGTATCTAGAATTAAAGTTTGGGAAAGGCTTAATCAGAGATATCAAATGAAGCAGAGTCCACACACACACACACACACACACACACACACACACATACGCACATACACATTCACAGAGGATAGTGGCTGAAGTCAGGTTATCTGCTGTGCCAACTGTTGTAGGATTACTTTGGTTATTGATTGATGCATAAGGAAGTACTCCCAACAATGGCAGCTAAAAATGACCAGAACTCATTATTTCTCATGATTCTGAGGGTGGGCTGGCTTCCACTGAGCAGTTCTTTTGCTGGACACGGAGTCATCAGAAAAGTCCACGATGACCGCACTCACATGTCTTTTGCTTCACTTGAGCAGCTGAAATGATTGGGGGCCTGGCGGGGGGGGGTGGCTTCTTCCTCTCCCTTTGGAGCCTTTCCTCCTACAGGGACCGTCAGACTTCCTTAAATAGCAGCCAGTTTCCAACACAGCCAAAGGGGGACCTCCAAGATCTCTAAAAGCCTGAGGTCAAAAGTCCAGAACATCCCTTCTGCCACATTCTGTTGATCAAAGTAAACCACCAGGCTAGCTAAGTTCAAAAGGGGAGCGTGCACCTGACCGCCTGATGGCAGGAGCAGCATGTGTGAGCGGGGAGGGGGCAGACTGTGTGTGACTGTGTGACCGTCTGTGTAGAGAATTAGTGCATGAGTTTCTGTTTTGTGCCGCATAAGTACCTTTTAAGTGTTGGCCCCTTATTTTAGTCCCAGCGGCTCCAGGATTAACAGGGTGCTCCACAGCCCCCATCTCCACACAGCAAAAACAAAGGCTCTGTATCTGTGATCCACACAGGAGCTCCCACCCAAGTGCAGGTCTCAGGAGTCAAGGAAATACATACCTAGACCTAGCGGCAAGGTCTGCCTTAGGATGTGGGAACAAAGCCAAGGGAAAAATGAACACGCCACAGATCCTCATCTACATACAGCTTCAAAAAACAAACAAAGCTTACTAATTTTCCCACCCAGGAGTCTGTGTACAAACGACCTAACTGCCTCATTCCATTTCTTTGCTTCAAGCACCCAGACATCTTTAGATCACTTGTGGCCATGAGGTATCAAATAACATGAAAAGGGGAGGGGGGAACTTTTTGCATGAACAACAGGCTCTTTGTCCACATTGAATGTGCAGGAGCAATACCTTCGTATGCACAGAAATACTGTAAACAGGGCAGACTCACTGGATCTTAGTTGGTTACGTTTTGCAGAACAAGTTTTCAGGAAATATGTTGGCCTCATTACATATCTCCATGGCATGTCACATAGCCTGCTCGGAGTGCATGAGTCTTCTTGCTGACGATATATATGCAGATGGCCAGACTTTTGGGTTATTTTTTTTTATGCATTTCCAAAATAAGCACTGATTCTTCAGTTACATAACTTGAAGCACTGTTTTATTTTTTCTTTCAAATGTACACACATAGGCCAATTTTATCATTTTACAATTATTTCTTAGGACTAATTCTATAACAACAAAACAAATATGCCCATAATACAAAGATTTATATATGTAAGTACCACATATCTATTATGAATACACATAGATTGAAATTCATGATAAAGTTCCTGACCCACAAAACTGAAGTGGTTAAATGGTAGCAGTCTAATTGTAGAAGTCTCTAATTATCATGGTTTGATATAGTCAAGCTAGCTGTGAAATGTTGATCTGGTCACTATGGGGTTATTTTCTAAGACTAACAAATGTTGACACAAAAAAGCATGTTTATACTTTATTCAAATGAGCAATATTCATGTATAAATCATAGTGAAAAGAGAACTATATTGGCTTCTGGTCTAATCTAGTCTGACTGTATGTGAAATCTTGAGCTGGTAATTCAATTGTTTTGGAATGCATTTTTACAATTTTCCATTGTTAAAAACAGGAAATAGAACTAGATTATCCCAATGGTTCATCTTCAATTCTAAAATTAAATCATTTCTTGGTTTTGAAAATGCATTAGAAGTTACCAACAAAAATATGTACAATTCGCCGAAACCGGTTTGGCTCAGTGCATAGAGCATCAGCCTGTGGACTGAAAGGTCCTAGGTTCAATTCCTGTCAAGGGCATGTATCCTGGTTGCAGACACATCCCCAGTAGGGGGCGTGCAGGAGGCGGCTGATCTATGTCTCTCTCTCATCGATGTTTCTAACTCTCTATCCCTCTCCTTTCCTCTCTGTAAAAAATCAATAAAGTATATTAAAAAATATATGTACAATTCATCAGAACAACTGAATCTTTCTACAACTTATGCAACTAGATCATGTTATAGGCCTCAGAGAATCAAAATGTCAGCATGAGAAGATTAGAAGCTAATGTCCAACTGGGATCCGGTGAGTCTTCCCTGGTTACTCCAAGACATCTTACTTTTTCATATAAGAATTGCCAAAACTGGTTTGGCTCAGTGGATAGGGCGTAGGCCTGCGGACTGAAAGGTCCCAGGTTCGATTCCGGTCAAGGGCATGTACTTTGGCTGTGGGCACATCCACAGGAGGAGGTGTGCAGGACCCAGCTGATTGATGTCTCTCTCTCATTGATGTTTCTAACTCTCTATCCCTCTCCCTTCCTCTCTGTGAAAAATCAATAAAATATTTTTTTAAAAAAGAATATTAAGTGGCACCCAGGGCCAGTGTGGTTCAGTTGATTGGAGCATCATCTCATGCATGGAAGGGTACTGGATTTGATTCCCAGACAGGGCACATATGAAAGCAACTAATCGATTATTACTAGTATTTCTCATATCAATGTTTCTCTTTCTCTCTCTCTCTCTCTCTCTCTCTCTCTCTCTCTCTCTCTCTCTCTTTCTCTCTCATAAATGGAAAACATATCCCCAGATAGATGAAGATTTAAAAAATAATAATATTAAATGTCAGACTAACTATTCAACCCTTTAAATGCAGAGGATGAGAAATAATTATTTTTCAGAGGAAATGTTTCTACCATAGTCACTCTTCACTTGCTTATAAAATCATCGTACTATAAATTCAAAAGTACACATTGGCTGTCTAAATTTAACTAGATTTTCATTTGTTAAAAAAACTTTTATTCTACTCTCATTGATGCTTATGGGTTTCACCATTTTTTAAACTACTACCAACATTATTTTAAAATTTTTTAAAAACATAAGAGAAAGCAAAGAACTTGCCATGGGAAGAAAGAGGCATTTCCAAATCTGAACCAATCTCTTTGGTGTATCATGGAAACTAATAACACTGACAGACTTTGGGATCACACAGCGTGTAATTGTCATTTTAAAAGTTTAATACAGAGAAGTACATAATCAAGTATCACACAAAAATCAACCACCCAGACATTACTACTATTAACATCATATTCTACATAGTTCATATTTCCATCTCCTGTTTTTATAAATAGCCTTATTTTACACAATTGGTACATATACTTTTATGCAATATGCTGTTTGGTATTCTAAATTAACATACTTAATAATGGGTATGTGTATCTTATGATTTATTATGAATAACATTCTAATAAATTAAACACATTCTTATAAATTAAATTACATGCCTAATTTTGACAATTTCTCTAAAAAAAATTCCTCTTAATTGGAATTGTTAGTACCAAGAGTTGATTATGTTTAATGCTGTTGGTAACCTATGATAGGACTATTAGAAGACTCTTCAAATTATTAAAACAATAATCTTGGGATGGAAAGCATCTTCTCGATCTAGTTCCTTAGATTAGTCCAGCTGATATTTATCCTTTCTTCCAAACCAATTGTTACATGTATATTTATAAGAATATAGAGTATTGACTGTCCCAATATGTAAATATTTTATGTGTGTGTTTCTTATATCTCCAATAGATAAGTTGTGGGTTGTGGCTATCATATAATATAAAGTCCAAAATAATCATGTATAACCAAACACAGAGCTGTGCTTTGTACTCTGCGGCATTCACAGAAACTCAATGAACATTGAGAGACATTAGAGAATGAAGACCACACAGAAGGAAGAGAGGAAATTAATAATAAAAAATATTTATGTGAGGACTTTCAAATACTGAACAGTAAAAAAAAAAAACAGAATAACATTTCCCTACTGATTATTATTTTTTTTTTTGGCAAAATGAGATGAAGTGAAAGGGTCCCAAATGATACTTTCAAATTCTATCTTTCTGCTAAACAAGAAATGATATTTTTAGATGGAAGAGTAGCCTTCACTGTATAGATGATACTTAAAGCCAGAAGAATGGATAAAATAACCAAAGAGAGAATGTCAAGAGATAAGACAAGATCTAGATATGGCCCTTGCAACTTGCAAATTTTATAGTGCAGATAAATGAGGAGGAGAGACACACAGAAGGAGCAGCTGCAGAGGTGGAGGAGCTCGGGGAAACTAGTAGAGAAGAATATTTTGAGAAAACTTTTAGAATCACTATGTCAAATGCCACTGAGAATCTGAATAACATGAGTAAAAAGCATCGAATACAATTTAGAAAAATGGAAGTCAGTGATGAGAAGAGTTTTGTTGTTGTTCTGGAGACTGAAGCCAAAGGGAATGAGCCGGAGCTTGATGGGTGGTGAGGGAACAGAGACAGGACCTGGTAATGTACTGTCCATCAAGCTTGGCTACCAAGAGGAGAAGAAAACTTGGGACTCCAGTGGAAGGGGAAGTGGGTCAAGGGGACTTTTGTTTTTCTAAGACGTGTATTGTAGAGTTAACTCTCCTACAGGAATGATTGATAGAGAAGAAGAGCGCCATGAATCAGAAGCAATAGGTGATAACAATAAGCAAAGTCCCAGAGACAATGAGGAGGAGGTCTGGTGGTTAAAGTTTTGTTATGACATGCTCCCAAAGCACTGCTACAGAGAAATATTAGCACAGCATGTTTTCCAACTGTATTCTTCCCTAACTTCTCCCTAAAATCCTTGCTGTGAGAGCTAGAGAAGCTTATAAGTGCACATATAGTCGAGGCAATATCTGCAAATTCCAGTCGTGAGAATGTGAAAGTGGATAAAGCTCAGCAGAAGTGCAGTGATAAAGATCAAAGTGGAAACAGTACTGCTAATAACATGCATATCTTTTTTACTGTTCCTGGAGAAATCGCAGAAGCAAATAGGATCAACGTGAAGCAATACTAAGCAGACTTCAGGGCTACGGTCTGAGAGTAAGCAAAACAAATGCCTAGTATATCAAGATAATGTAAAGTACTGTGGACACAGAACAGATGTGAAACAAATTCACGTTGTTTCAGGAAGCATGGCAACTATACCTATTCAAATAATCAGGTCAAAATCTTTCTAAGAACACAGTCCATGAAAACATATTTATTCATATTTTGTGTAACCCAAATCAGGGCTTTGTTTCAAAAATCCCAACAAATGTTCCTCTTACTGATGCCAATGAGAGGTGTTTTTTGTTTGTTTGTTTGCTTGTTTTTCCATTTAAAAATTAAAGGAGATTCCATGTGTAAAAATGCATAAATCAATGCCTGGTATAGACTGGGCACTTAATAATGTGCTAATTAAATCCAAACCTTTACCCCAAGCAAAGTAAGCCAATGAAATAAAGGAATATGGCATTTGAGTCTTTGGGAGAAGTGCTACGGTTAAGATTCTAGTGGAAATATTTCATGTGATCTGATTATTAAGGAGATCATATATTAAATAACTATTTCATGGAGCTAGAATACTGGAAGGGGAGTGAATCAGCGAAATGGGGACTTTTCAGAGACTTGAATGTGAACTCATTTTTGAGCCCATTACATTTAGTGGGTGATAGTTCTTATTTAGCTAAATGGTAAGTAATATTTATTGTGCCCCATGTATAGACTTGGATTTCTAAGAATAATTCTTTGGACTATGTATTTTGCCTAGCTTATAGGAATATGAGTTGGAATAAGAAGCACTAACCCTTATCATCTATCAATATCACTTAGAAAAATTGTTCAGCCAAATTGGCTTTAATGAAAGTGGATGAGATTCCTTAAGAACTGGAAAATATAATATTAATAATCAGTATTTGAAAGCAGCCTTGGCTGTCACTAATATTTTAGGAATGAATTTAATGCATACTCAAACAATCTATTGCATATATTTATATTAAATAAATCACAGAAAGAATATATTTTAAAAATTTAGGGTTTCAATTAAATATATCTTTTTTTTCTTTTTACTTACAGCTTGTCTTCTGATTTACTTTCTTTTTTATTTAATAAATCTTTATTGTTAAGATTATTATCTTTGTTCCTCTTTTTTTCCCATAGCTCCCCTCCACCCGGCTCCCACCCTTCTCTCTGCCCTTACCTCCCCTCCTCCCCCACATTATCCTCATCCATAGATGTATGATTTTTGTCCAGTCTCTCCCTGTATTCCCTTTCCCCTTCCCTAAGAATTGTCAGTCCACTTCCTTTCAATACCCCTGATTCTAATACATTCACCAGTTTATTCTGTTCATCAGATTTTTTATTCACTTGATTTTTAGATTCATTTGTTGGTAGATATGCATTTGTTGTTCATAATTTTTATCTTTACCTTTTTCTTCTTCTTCCTCTTCTTAAAGAGTACCCTTCAGCATTTTATATAATACTGGTTTGGTGGTGATGAACTTCTTTAGCTTATTCTTATATGTGAAGCTCTTTATCTGAACTTCCTGAATGATAGCTTTGCTGGGTAAAGTAATCTTGGTTGTAGGTTCTTGCTATTCATCACTTAGAATATTTCTTGCCACTCCTGTCTGGCCTCCATAATTTCTGCTGAGAAATCAGCTGACAATTGTATGGGTGCTCTCCTATAGGTAATTACCTGTTTTTTTCTTGCTGCTTTTAATATTCTTTGTCTTTTGCTCTTGGTATTTTAATTATAATGTGTCTTGGTATAGTCCTCTTTGGATTCCTTTTATATGGGGTTCTGTATGCTTCCTGACCTTGTAAGTTTATTTATTTCACCAGGTGGGGGAAGTTTTTCAGTCATTATTTCTTCAAATAGGTTTTCAGTATCTTGCTCTCTCTCTTCTTCTGGCACCCCATAATTCTGATGTTGGTACACTTGAAGTTGTCCCAGAGACTCCTTACACTATCTTCACTTTTTTTTTCTTTTTTCTTTTCCAGTGGAGTGTTTTCTGCTCCTTTGTATTTCAAATCTTTGACTTTATTCTTGCCTTCCTCTAGTCTGCAGTTAGGTCTCTATATAATATTTTTTATTTCAGTCATTGTATGTTTCATTTCTAGTTGGTCCTTTTTCATCTCTAGTTGGTTCTTTTTTATCTCTAATTGGTCCTTTTTAATCTCCTCTTGGTTCTTGCTAAATTTATCCATCTTTTCTAGGAAATTCTTGAAAAACCTTATAACCGTGGTTTTGAACTCTATATCCAGTCATTTGTTTTCCTCCATTTCTTTCATTTGTGATCTGTTCCTTTGTCTCCACATTTTCGATATGTTGGGAGAACTTCTGGGCTGGAGTCAGCCTTATGACACAAGACTTGCAAAACTGCAAAAGCCTCTCTGAGTAGGTGGGATGGAGTCTCAGGGCTGAGCAGACAGTCTTGGCTTCCAGTAGCCCTGCCTTACATGGCTCCTGGTTCTCAAGTATCTCTCCGTAATTGCTGCAGCCCTCTCTGTGCACATGCACATGCATGCCTCTAGACCTCTGGCTTTCCCTTGTGCTTCAGGACCCTTATGAATCTGGGTCCTCAGGGTCTCATCTAAAACTGGGGTTCAGTACTGTTAGAAGTGGAGTTCAGAACAGTTGGGAGGTCTGTCTCCCGCCCACTAGAAAAAGCCAGTGGCACTATCAGCAGTCTGTCCTATCTGTATGCAGTGATATGAGCACCTCAGACCTCTGCTCTTTCACAGCTCCTTTAAATTTCCATACACTCCTCCCTTTTCACAACAGTCCAGACTCCCCTTGTATAAATCTTGCCCAGAATTGGAGTACAGTGCACTCAGATAAGGGGTTCAGTGCAGTTGGGAGTCTCTGTCTCCCTGCCGCCAGAGGAAGCCAGCCAGGCACTCCACCACCTGCTCTCTCCACATGCATGTCTCCATAACTCAGCTTTTTGCAGCTCCTCTGAGTCTCCGTGAGCCCCTCTCTTTCCTACTAGTTGTAGAATTTCCACTAAGCCAGCTTTCCTGTGGTTCTGGATGATGTCTGTTCTGTCTTTTAGTTGTAATTTTGAAATTGCTGTGCAAGGCAGCAGTTTAGGTGTTCACCTATGCCGCCATCTTGATTTCTCTCCTGATTTACTTTCAATAGCATGTATGCTTTGAGTTAACACTTTGTGTCAGAGAGTATTCTGTCCCCAAAAAAATGCACTCTAATCACTCTATCATTTATGTTACTGACTGTGGGTTATATTAATCTTAAGTTACTAAAACATGACTACAATTAATTTTTTTTCTGTATTTTTATGTTCTAAAGTTATGACAGAAAAGTGTATACATCAACGGACTGTTCATTTATCTGCTGCCTTGGACGGTCAGGGAGAAGAATACAAATTATGTTCATCAGGAGGAACAGTAGGTGACAAGGGTAAGAGGGAAAGATCTTAACCCTAAACTTAACCCTAACCCTAATCCCAACCAAACCTCCCTTTTGTGGTGATTTAGGAATCTTACCAAAGTCAGATGATAATATATCCATCACTCAGGCTATGAATCACGGAAAGACATTATCCATGACTTGATAAGAAGATTCCAGAATGTAGCAGGATACACAATTAATGCCAAGAAATCTGTGGCATTTCTATATACTAATAGTGAAATTACAGAGAGACTAAAAAAGGAATCCCATTTACCATCGCACCAAAAAAATTAAGATACCTAGGAATAAACCTAATTAAAAAGGTAAAAGACCTATATGTAGAAAACTACAGGACACTGAAAAAAGAGATAGAGGAAGATGTAAACAGATGGAAGAGCATACCATGCTCATGGATTGGGAGAATCAACATCATTATAATGTCTATACTACCCAAAGCAATCTATAGATTCAATGCACTACCCATTAAAATACCAATGACATGTTTCACAGACCTAGAAAGAATTCTTCAAAGATTCATCTGGAACAAAAAAAGACCACAAATAGCCACAGCAATTCTGAGAAAGAAGAATAAAGTAGGTGGGATCTCAATACCAGATTTCAAGCTATATTACAAAGCAACTGTTCTCAAAACAGCCTGGTACTGGCATAAGAACAGACATATAGACCAATGGAATAGAATAGAGAATCCATATATCCACCCAAAACACTATGCTCAATTAATATTTGACAAAGGAGGCATGAACATACAATGGAGCCAAGATAGCCTCTTCAATAATTGGTGTTGGGAAAATTGGACAGATACATGCAAAATAATGAAACTGGACCACCAACTTATACCAAATACAAAATAAAATCAAAATGGATACAGGACTTAAACATTAGACAGGAAACTATAAACATACTAGAGAAGTCCACAGGCAGCACAATCTCAGACATATGCCGAAA
Organism: Lasiurus borealis; assembly: GCA_004026805.1. Classification (NCBI taxonomy): domain Eukaryota; kingdom Metazoa; phylum Chordata; class Mammalia; order Chiroptera; family Vespertilionidae; genus Lasiurus; species Lasiurus borealis. The sequence continues at coordinate 3,918 of PVJN01013039.1, read as the reverse complement.
GAACTTCACTGATACTGCTCCAAAGGCAATGGAAGCTAAAGAAAAAATAAACAAATGGGACTACATCAAAATAAAAAGCTTTTTCACAGCAAAAGAAACCATCAACAAGAAAGACCATTGTATGGGAGAACATATTTGTAAATGTTATCACTGATAAAGGTTTAATCTCCAACATCTACAGCTAACTTATACAATTTAAAAAAAGGAAGATAAACGATGCAATAAAAAGTGGGCAATGGACCTAAATAGAACCTTTTCGAAAGATGACCGAAGGGAGGCCAAGAGACACATGAAAATATGTTCAACGTCACTAATTATCTGAGAGATGCAAATCAAAATGACAATGCGATACCATCTTACACCTGTCAGAATGGCAACCATCAACAAATCAACAAATGACAAGTGTTGGTGAGGATGTGGAGAAAAAGGAACCCTTGTGCACTGTTGGTGGGAATGCAGACTGGTGCAGCCACTGTGGAGAACAATATGGAGTTTCCTCAAAAAACTAAAAATGGATCTTCCATTTGACCCAGCAATCTCACTCTTAGGAATTTATCCTCAGAAATTACAAACACCAATCAGAAAGGATTTATGCACCCCTATGTTCATAGCAGCACAATTTACAATAGCTACAATTTGGAAACAGCCTAGGTGCCCATCAGCAGATGAGTGGATCAGAAAACTATGGTACATCTACACAATAGAATTCTATGCTGCCATTAAAAAGAAGGAATTCTTATCATTTGCAGCAACCTGGATGGAGAGCCTTATGCTTAGTGAAATGAGCCAGTCAATGAAGGAGAAACAAATACCACATGATCTCAGTCATTTGTGGATAATAAAGAACATTATAAACTGATGAACAAAAGGATAGACACAGAAGCCGGAAAGCATCAAACAGACTGTGAAATTACAGCAGGAAGATTAAGGAGAGGTGGGGTAGATAAGAGATCAACCAAAGGACTTGTATGCATGCATATAAGCATAACCAATGAACACAGACACTGGGGGGTTGGAGTATGCCTGGGAGGGGTTGGGGTTAATGGGGAGATACATATAACATAAAAAAAAGATGCCAGAAAGACAGTAACAAGTCTTGAAATCTCCAAGTTTCACAATGTCAACAGGGTTATATGAAAAAGATGGTTTCTGAGGTAAGAGGCCACCATTTCTTGGGCCTTTCTTATTAATTCTCATATTAGTAATGGGAGTAGGAGATAGATGACATAACTGAGAAGTCACTGTGTAAATCTGTTCCACAGTCACAAAGGATATGAATCATCCAGGACATACCACTTGAGTTCCCTGTCTTGCAGCTGCCAACCTGCTGTGGTGAGCCAATGACATCTTCTTTGAAGTTATCACCTCATCAGTATTCAGTCGGGCTATGCTCCAAGCTGAAGCTCACACTGGGATGGGAGGCGGGGGTCGGGGAATGGGGGGAGTACCTGATTAAAAATGAAACAGTGAAGAATCTTTTTTAGATGTGACAGCTTGAAAAGAATGCTTGTGGACATTGCTGTTTTAGCATCAAGTCAAATTCCAACAAAATCATTTCTAACACCTAAAATTAGAGGCAAAGATTATTTAAACAAAGTGAAGTGACCATGGATTTGGATCTTTTGAACAAATTGAAGGCACTCCCCAGTAAGTTTAGGAAAGTTTGGTTATTTTTCTATAGTTGTAAGGAAAAACATTGGGAAAGATATCTCATTTGAACTTCATTTTCCTCTTCTGTGAAGCAATGACATCTTTACACATATCAGACATTTTTAAAATCTCACACATGAAAGGTGTGACCTAAATTACCAGGAAAAAGAAAACACCTACATTTCATAGCATTTTAATGCCATAAAGACAATCAGCTCAAGAAGAAATCAAATGTTCCTATATTTTTCCAATACATTTTCCCAGAGAGATTAGGTGAAAATACCTTTGAGTCAAAATATAGATGATATCACTCAAGCCTATACATGCAGCAGACGCACTGGTACTTTCAGTGGAAATTTATGGTTATCAAGGAAAAAAAGGAAGCCACAGACCTTAGTATCTCTCTCAGTTGTAATATCAGGTGCAGACTGGACTTTGCATTCACTTTGTATAAAAAGGGCTTGTTGTAAGAATCACACTGTGTTTAAATTATAATGTGTATTTTACTATTAATTGTCAAACATTGGATTTTATCATTTCATCTTTAAATCATACAGAAAAAAGTCTCCTCTCACACAGTCTCAGTTTGGAATATTCTGGGATTTCAGATGACTGAAGAAGCTATCAAATTCTCCCCTGTCCACTTCTCCAGTCCATCTTTGATCACACTTTCCACATTTTAGCAACCTCTTGCCTTTCTCCAAAGCATGCTTAGTCTCCCTTTCTCCAGAAGCAGCACATCTTCTGTACAGATTTTCTCATTTTCTAGATAACTCCAATTCACTTTCTATCATCTCTCCCAAACCTTTATTCTTCCCATCAATTTTCATAATCATTCCTCTTCCTTTAACTCTCTTACTAAAACTTGGCACTCTGGAAGAAACCAAGATGGCAGCATAGGTGAACACCTAAAATGCTGCCTTGCACAACAATTTCAAAACTACAGCTAAAAAACAGAATGGACATCATCCAGAACCACAGAAAATCTGGCTGAGTGTAAATTCTGCAACTAGAAGGAAAGAGAGGGGCTCACAGAGACCCAGAGGAGCTGCAAAAAGCTGAGGTACAGAGACACGTGTGTGGAGAGGAGAGGCGGCAGAGGGCCTGGCTAGCTTCCTCTAGCAGGAGGGATACAGAAATTCCCTACTACACTGAGCTCCAGTTCCAACTGCACTGAACCCAGTTCTGCGCGAGACTCACTAAGAGGGAGTCTGGACTGTTGTGAAAAGGGAGGAGTAGACGGAAACTTAGGGGAGCCGCAAAAGACAGAGGTCTGGAGGCACTTAGGAGGAAGTGCACACACAGAGGGCTGACTGCTGACTGTGCCACTGGCTTTCCCTAGCGGGAGGAAGACAGAACCCCCCAACTGCACTGAAATCCACTTCTGACTGCACTGAACCCCAGTTTCAGGCGAGACCCAGGGGACCCAGACTTATACAGGTCCGCAGAGCACACAGAAATTCAGAGGAGCTGGAAAGGCAGAGATCTGTAAGCATGCGAATGCAAGTGCATGCAGAGAAGGCTGCAATGATTACCAAGGGACACTGAGACCCAGGGGCCACATAGGACAGGGTTGATAGGAAGCCAATGCTGCCTGCTCAACCCTGAGACTCCACCTCTTTTAAGCTGAACACAGAGGCTTTTGCAATCTTGCAAGTCTTGTATCAGAAGGCTGACTCCAGTACAGTTCTCCTGACATAGACACAGCTGATCCTCACAAACAATTGGCTTGAAGGTCAATTCCCCCCAGTGATACCAACAACAATCAAGAATTAACTACAATGAGGCTATACACACAGCCCACAAAGGGGTGCACCAAGAGAGTCCACCTCAGGTAACTAGAGAGGCGGGGCTACTGGGCCATATATGACACCTAGCATACAAAGCTACTCTACCAATTCAGGGAAGCAGTGAAAATGTGGAGACAAAGGAACAGATCACAAATGAAAGAAATGGAGAAAAATAAATGAATGGATATAGAGTTCAAAACCACAGTTATAAGGTTTTTCAAGAATTTCCTAGAAAAGATGGATAAATTTAGGGAGAACCAAGATGAGATGAAAAAGGACCAACTAGAAATTAACCATACACTGACTGAAATAAAAAATATTATATAGAGACCTAACTGCAGACTAGAGGAAGGCAAGAATCAAGTCAAAGATTTAAAATACAAAGGAGCAGAAAACACTCCACTGGAAAAGCAAAAAGAAAAAAGAATCCAAAAATGTGAAGATAGTGTAAGGAACCTCTGGGACAACTTCAAGTATA
>PVJN01013038.1:0-49763 GCA_004026805.1 Lasiurus borealis | reverse complement strand
CAAAGAAGACTTTTAGTTATTTTTTCTAACCATGTTTTTAGTCTTGGCAACAGGAAGGACCATCATACTATAACTGATTTTTCCTGAGTTCGTGTGTGACTAACACTTGAAATTCAGAGTTTACATGATGATTTGTCATCTGCTAGCTGTGAATCATGGTAGCTCTGCTCTGGAGGTGACCACAGAAGGAGTAGAAGGAGCTGTGATTCATTGTCGGTGATCCACGTAGCCCTTGGCATTTGAATGAGGGTTTAGTCTGGTCCAAGTTTTCTGACTCGCTATAAAGTGCAATTGTATTGCTTGCATTCTGATAATTTCAATTTTAATGGGTCATTCTGACATAAATAGAATTGGGATTGAAACCTGTCAAGTATTCATTTGTCATATTTAATTGGAATCCAGATAATCGGCGGTGTCTTGCTTGGCTAGGTTTTAATCAGGATTGGTATTGGATTTTCCATGAAAATATCATTTTGGATGCTGTCCTAGTTTCTAATTATTATTACCTGAAATATTTTCCTTGAATTTTAACCTATGTGAAACTATGCAGTTATATTATTTTTTTGATAAACTTTCATTGTAAAATTTAGAAGATAATTTTCAGTACAATGATATGCAACATTCTAGCACTCTAATGTCATAATGTAACCAACTATAAGTGGGGTAGCTAATAATAAAAAATAAGTTTTCACAGATGCTATAGCAAGGATACAACTAAACACAGGAATAAGTAAATAGGTAGGCAGTGAAATGCACAAGTTTTACAAAAGCCTTTGTCTGGTTTCTATACATTAGCATAATAAATAAAATTCCATTAAGAAGGCCTGTGGGTTAACTCTTTAAATAACAAGCTTTACCTTATATTCCAACCCATATTTGTGACAGATGCCAAATGAGATTTTCCCTTATTAGCTTAGGAAAGAAAATGCACTCTAAGATTCAGATAAAGATAATTTCTTAAAACCTGAGTCTAATAATTAAAATGAGACCCGCCAATTTGATAAATCCAAATTTGGGGTACTTAAATTCACCCCATGGGTTACTGGAAAAAAAATAATGGAATTATTCCATTTAAATTTTTTAAAAACCCTTATGAATTATACATGAAAAAGATCACTAATATAGTTTTCTTCCTTTTACATTAATTATTGTCAATATTATGATTACTTTGATAAGATTGGAGGAAGCTGGTTATTTATAATTTTATTAAAATGCATTCAGTGGAATCAAATATTTTAAAATACGAAGTTCATGGTGGGAAATTGAATAATGAAAAAAATATTTGAAGATGAAATGTTAAAATAAAACCTATAGTAATGAATTGGTAATTGAAGTGAAAACCAAATATTAAGTTTGAAAACATGATCACATTAAGGGCAGGCATTGGCTATGCAAAAGCTTGCCTTGCCCTTAATTACATAGAAAACTTCACACTTTCCCTTAGAGTGGTATTTCATAATTTCTTTAGGTCTCTTGTATATATTTATCTTGGCTTCTGCTTTCATGCCATGATCTCTTTACTCTTCCCAAAGTACCCCCTGAATCATACTTGCAAGGCTAGCTTGTCTTTGCTACAGATCACTTGAGCAGATGTATTATTTAATAACTCAAATATAAAAAATGTTCCACTTGACCGCTAATTCCAGTTTTGCCATTAGGACTCTGTAGGTCACTTACTCCATCTGGGTCTGCTTCTGGTCATCTAATAAGGCAGTTAACTAAATTAACTCTAAAATCTTAGCCAGAACCAGCAATCTACAATTCTCTCCTCACAGCTAATTACTCTCTGGAACAGGGAGAGACCTTTGGGTCTTTTAGCGAGATGGTGAGCAAATTTGATAATATGTGTTAATGTGGGCAGGCCAAAGGTAATTCTAGGATCTTCCTTGCAACCCATGTACCATATGCATTCTTATAGTAGAGAAATCAAAGTAGTGGACTGAGTCTAGTGGTGTGATTTCTAGCCTTATTGGGGGAAAGGTTGGTACTATAAGCAAAGATGGGAGGCAGTTTTTGAGCCTCCTCCAAATCACACTATACAAGAGCCACCCTTAGATCTGATCTACAATATCCTTAAAATATATTAATTGTGATTAAATGATCTCACTGTAGAATAAGCACATTTACTTTTTAATTTTTTGACAGTGAGTGTGAGCTTTGGTTAGAGTAAAAGTGATCAAAAGGTGGAAAACAGTATGTATTTTTCTCTAGGTAAAATTACAAGTAGTTTAACATAAAATTAAATAAAAACAGGAAAAGAGCAGTTGATCCATAGGGCTAACTTTAAAAAGTTAAAGTTGGTCACTCTAAATGCCTAAATAATTTTATGCTCTTATTTAGGAAACAATTTTGATTTGTATATATTGATATATATATATTTTTAATTCCCCACTTTCTCTGCTTCTTCAGACATGTAAGCTACACTTAATTGTTGCTTTATTCATTCTCACTCCAGATGATTTAAGAGGTATTTAGATTACATTGTCCTTGAAGGTTAAAGCATGTTACAGTCCACCACAAAGCCTTTGGGTATCTGCCATGCACTTTTTCCATTGCTTTCAGAAATAAGTGACTGTCTACATGAAATATGATTTGAGAATAAGCCACTATTTTTTATGACTCTAGGTAATGAGCAGACCGATGTAAGTCATATCTTTTTGTGAGATAAAGGGCCCTCTAGTTTCCTCCCGCCTACCCAATTTTCAGCAGTCACTTGTAAGCTACTGTCATCGAGTCACTGAAGGCTGGTGAGTGGTACCTCGAGATACGAGTGCCCTAACATATGAGATTTTTGAGATACGAGCCATTGAGTGAGCGATTTTTGCTTTGAAATATGAGCAACATTAGAGATAGGAGTAATCTCGCGGATTGGCCGGATGCACACGACCCACCAGTTTACCGTGACTCGAGCATCTCATAGTTTCCCACGCCTCAAGGTTACGGAACGAATTAAACTCGTATCTCGAGGTACCAATGTACGTAGCACAGCAGCCTCTCTGTCTGTCCAGAGATGCTCATGCGCTTGTGAATGCCATAGACATAGTAGCACAAAACAAATGCTCTGCAACGTTTTTCTGTAGGAAGAGAGACTTACGTTCCTTGGAAAGGATTCATGTTCGTGGCTCTGCATGTCACCACGTCACTCTGGTTGCCAGAGTCTGGCAGGGAGGCTGCATCTTCTGCTTTCCCAGCCACAGTCCCCAAGTGTCCTCAAGAAGTCCACATGCCCTCACTTTAGGAGATGCTGTTTATTTCTACTCCTTCAGATTTATGAGAGGGGAGCAGGGATTATAAAAACTGTCTCTACACTGGGTTTCGGTCAGTGCCGATGTATGTACATCAGCTTTCCAGGCAAATGAGCTGCACAGTCTAAAAGGATCTATAGCCGTGGTTCTCAACCTTCTTAATGCCGCAACCCTTTAAGGCAGCTCCTCATGTGGTGGTGACCCCCAACCATAAAATGATTTCCGTTGCTACTTCATCACTGTAATTTTGCTACTGTCATGAACTGTAATGTAAATATCTGATATGCAGGATGAATTTTCATTGTTACAAATTGAACATAGTTAAAGCATGGTGATTAATCACAAAAACAATATGTAATTATATATTGTGAAATATTTATTTCTAATTACAAAAAATTGAAATTTTGTCTTGAATCATGGTGTAGCATGGGTAACAGTCTTCATAAGACAACAGTAAACTACATTGCTACACTTTGCTACACCGAGGAGCGGTGTGTTGGTTCCTAAGACCATGGGAAATATGTGTTTTCAGATGGTCTTAGGCGACCTCTGTGAAAGGGTCGTTTGACCCCCCAGAAGGTCGCGACCCACAGGTTGAGAACCACTGATCTTTAGGATAAATAGTCCCAGAGGAGGAGAGGCAATGTTGTGGACAGAAAGCAGTGGTTTAAAACCAGGTTTTGAAACCTGATGGTATCAGTTTGAATCCTGCTTTCTCCTCTTACTAACAGTGTAATCCCCTGACCTCTCTTAGATTCCCACTTCTTTCACTAGTAAGTCACAGAATGATTGTGGGAGAAACAAAATAGGATAATAGCACCTAATGATTTATAAATAGGCATAACCGCAGAGAGAATTTCACGATACTAATTGCTGATACAATTATTTACTACTATTATTTAAATAATAATGATAAATAACTGTGATTATTATTTACTAGTTGGGTTGGACATACACAATGGCTTCCTCATGAAAACATTATAAACTGTTTAGTCTCCCAAAGGAAGCGTCCTGTCATCACTGAATGACATTCTGACCTTGAACACCTTTTGCCGAATTTCTCATTTTTGTGGTTTGACAAGGGCAACGACCATGAACAATGTTCTTTAAACATGTTAAGGACCTAAAAGAAGGGGAAAGAATAATTCTATCTTTTAGCAGCAAATCAACCCAACTCTGTGCTCTTTTTCATTCCAGGTGGATGAAGCCATTATTATCTTCCCGCCTTCCCTAGTCTCTTTTTAAAGGATGGTTTTACATGTTACACCTAGCATTCCAGTTGAGTGAATGCTGGTCACGTGTACATTTCCTTTGCACTGTTGCAAAGTGTTCACATTGACGAAGAAAACAAGCTGAAAAAAAAAAAAACTGTCCAATTAGTATGCTCACCGAACTCTCAGCCCTTTCTTTTTTAATCTCGGTATTAATAATTAACACTAATAAAACATATGGCCATATTACCCTTTTTATTCTAATTAGGCCCTTTAAAACTAAATCACTCCGCTGAACCTTCTGACATCTGAGGACAGAATGAGCTCTCATCAAATCTCAAAGTGACTTTGGAGGTCAGTTGTCTCCAGACTCTAGAAGCATTTGCTTATCACAATTTTAACCCACTTATTGAATAATACATTCTATACTTCGCTTCCTATTTAGTTAAGGTATCATCCCCATATTTTCTGCATAGTTTTTGCTTATACATTGTATGGACTTCTTCCTTAGAAATTTTTTTTTCTAGATTTGTGTATAAATACTTGATGTTGTTTGAAGTACAACAACACTCTTAAGCATCTTAGGTGATAAAGACACTCTGGAAGTTGGCTTCTATAGTGCAGTTAGCATGAAACCTCAGAGGTGAGTCTACTTACTGAGAGACTGTTTCATCTCAATATTCTTCTTTTAGGGTAAAACACTTTATTGTTACCTTTTCTATTGTTTGCTTTTTGCTTCAGTAAAGCAAAGCAGAATAGTATCGCTTGTTTAATGGCATGATTATATGGTGACAAAGCTGTGGCTATTCATTTTGATTCCACAAACATGCATTGAAAATAAAATATATCCAAGGTTCTCTGAGGAAGTTGAAGTGATGAGAAATAACTCCCGCTTTCATGGCGGCAGTCCTTATGTCTGGGAGATACCACCTTGATTGTAGAGAGTTCACTATGATATGAAAAAGAGAAAGCTCATTGGGGAGGACTAGAGTGGTATGAAGTACAGAGAAGGGAGAGGAAATTATATAGAGGAAACAATTGTAAATGTGTTTATTGAAATTTGACATTTAATTAATACCATTTTGGGCTGAAAGAAGGCCTTCCAATGTTACCTATTTCCTACATTGTATCCTCTCTTTTTACCTATCTTCAACATAGATTTAAAAAATTATTAAATTGACATGGAGGCTTCATGGTAATCTAAATTAAGTCAAATTGTTTTGTTTTTAATTGCGTTTGTTTGTTTTCTATAGCTTCCTTTTTAAATGCAAAATATAATTAGTTTTTTTTAACAAAAGCTCCAGAATTTATCATTGATGAAATTGGCAGCAGATGCTGAATCCAGCTCTAAATTACAGAACAGGTTAGTTTTTTGTCTCTGTTCTCTCCTTGCTTATAAATATGAATAATTTCTAAAGTATCTGCTTTAAATTAGGCCTTTTAAACATAATAAGAGTCTGTGAATAATCTTTTGAAATTATTGTTTTCTTTTCAGAAGACCAATTGTCTTACTCAAATAGACGATTAGATTAGGGTTGATTGCATTATATTAAGCTTATTTTTTAAAGCTATTTATTCCTTGTGTCTGGTTACAAATTGTTCTTGTAATTGCTATCTCAAGATACAAGTTATGTTTCTGGGTATTTTTCTTTATGTTACATGCCTATTCTAGCTGAAATATAGACAATAAATTGCCCTGTTTTAAAATCTTGTTTCTGATAAAGTTTCCTTAATCTATGCAAATAGATTTTTTGACGTTACTCTCATTATCTTGTATGCCTTATTATTATTCAGAAAATATACAAAGTTTATTACAAAAGGAGAAAATATTTGAAACACAAGAAAATTTAAATGCTCCTTAGAGACAGATTTTCAACTGCTAAAATATGACAATCTTAAAAGAAACTAATTTTTGATACTGTGTTATTAAATGAAATCTGTGACATGTGCTATAAAATATTTTGGTAATAAAAAGGTAGTAGAATAGTGTCCTGCTGTTTAAAGATCATCTACTCATTTATTTCTCTTGCAAAATATACATTCTTTGACTTTATTTTTTTATCTGAACTATTCAACATCTCCATAGAGGAAGTAAATGGAGGACTCACATAAATCTGAGAGTGGTTTGCTTCTCTGAGGTTGCATTCCAGAACTTCAGTGAGCTAGGCTGAATCATGTACATTGTTCCTATTCAGTGTGAGGCCGCATTTCACTGACCCAGCATTTGTAGCAAAAGGTCATAGCAGCCATAGATGAAATTTTATACAACGAACAGAGAATTTGCACTATTATCAGAATTCAATAAGTTCAATAACTATTTGGTGAGCGTTTTACTCTATGCAAATTCCCATGGAGGAGCCAAAGGTGAGAAAGGCATGCTCTCTGCCTTCTATGCATTTTAGTATTGCAGTGGAGATGAGCTGCACCAAATTAGATGTTTCGAAGTAAAGGCATAAGAGGCCCTCTACAGATTAAATGATGCTAGGGCCAGAGGAAGAGATGGGTAGCAGATATGAAGAATTGTAAGCAAGTCTTGAAGGATGGATACGGAGATATTTGATAAACAGAAATATGGGTAAGATTATAGAGAATCATGAATGATGCAAGAATAGCAACCTGAGAGGGTGGGAAGACATGGGTGCTATCGACAACCTGGGAAAAATAGAATAGCATAATTCCAGGAGAATGTACCAGGAGAAGGTATGTGGGCTTTCAGGTACCTTTAAACATCCAGGTGACATCTAGCAGGTGGTTGAAGAAATATATTTGAAACTTGAGAGTACAAAGAATAGCAGAAATATAGCTTTAAAGTCGTTAGCATCCTAGGGATTATGACATTTTGGGAACAAATAAGATAGTTAATTCAGCATATGATACCAAGAAGAGAAAATGTCCAAGAGAGTATGTGAAAACAATACTGAGCTATAAGAGCATATTGGACAAATAAGTTTGCTGCTGGGAAGGATATTAAAAACTGTGGCTGGCTGAGGAGGGATTTAGAATTTAGAAAATTAGTGGTTATCAAAAGCCCGGTGATGCAGAGATAGTGGGAAAGATGTGGACACATGATTGTACAGCCATTGGTTAATGAAGAGAAATAAGGAGACCTAGTTTGGAGCCATACTGTCTTTTAAATCCCTTGTCTCCTCCCACTGTACTGCAGGTGGTCTGAGGACAGGATCTTTGCCTTGTTCACCATAGCATGATACATTTGGAATAAGCCCTCCACATAGGTTTCCACAAACATTGCTGAATTTAGTTATATGGGGTAGAAGCCCAATGTTGCGGATAAAGATTCAGTAGAATTGAGACAACTGAAAAAAACAAAGACCAGGAAATGTAGTGTAAGAATATACTTGAGCATTTCTTTTTCTGGTCAACAAACCCATTAAAATGTCATTATCAGAGCCATGGGCATGGTGGCATCCCTTGATATCTATATTAATGAATTTTCTAAGCATCCTATAAGCTTATTGTTCAGGGTTTTATTGTTTGTTTATTTTTACAGAGTTTTCTGAAGTTAATTACAGAATCTGAAATTTCTGTATAATAGCTTTTACCCTTTTCTTGAGTTACACAGTAATTACTTTTTCAATTGAGTTTTGGCCTCCTATTTGACTTTTGTGTTTTATTTTACACTAGGCCATCATTTGTCCATCTCTGACTTGAAATTAAAATAGTGTCTGACCAATTGCATTTTTGGTAAGATCCAGTAATTGATAATCGTGTCCGGGTCGTTCTTTAATCACAAACAAAAATAAATTTGTTTGTGATTAAAGAATAGCACTGCAATAGAGCTAGCAATTGCTAGTAACTATGCAAGTAGATATGCTTGAAAACAGAAAACAATGAAAATAGAATTTGCATGAAAAATAAGTTCGAATGCTACAGGATAAGATCTGTCAATTTCCAGTCTATTTTACATTTAAAAAAAAAATCACAGAAATGCAGTGCCAAAGATGTTTACCTCAGCTAGTACACCTTGCAAGAGAACAAATCCCTCCAAATATATTATGTGCAAAGACATACAGATAATGATTTGTCAGTCAGATGTCACTTTTGATGGTGTTTTTATCTGAGGAAGGACAACCATTAATATCACATGAATTTATTCTCTTTTTTCGGTATCCATTGTTGTATACTAGGAAGTATAAGTAGAAAGGATCATATTGACAAAACTTGTCTTCTAGCCCAAGGTAATTTAAGCAGTTGCTAGGTAATAATTTCCAAATAAAAATGTACCCACTATTTAATCATGCATACATGTATGTGGTTCATCAAAAACTCTAGACATGTCTATTTTTGGTTTTGATAGATGCACTTCCTGTGCCCTGGAATATTGAATGGAATGGATGGAAATGTAGTGCATGCCAAGAAAGGACTACCTGTCCACTTTCTAAGGGGCCTCCAGGTGGTGCCAGGAAATTTATTTTTCTAGATCCAACATTCATTATTTCATCAGCGTGTCAAATGTACAGAGCCAAGACCAATTCTCAACACAGTATAAGATCCTGAAATATTAGCGAATTACTTTTAAAACAGTAAAATGTTCCATTCAAGAAATGGAACAAGGCAATGCTCTCTATCTCTAAGAAGACCCAAGGGAAATCAGTGAACCTCTTCAAAGATGGCCTGGTAAGGATGGAATCAGAAGAGGGACTTCTTCAGCCAGACCAGTGAGGCTGCATGAGATCTGCTGAAACCAATGCACCACTGATTGAGATCATCTGATTACTGTGGCTTCCAAGATTCAGGGCCTCTTGTAGTCCCTGGTACGAACTTCAATCCTGCATCTCTTAAGTTGTGCTGAATGTCTGTTTGCTCTTTTCTTTAACATTATCTTTTAAGGATTTTGCATATTCTTTTTTTAAATGTATGTTTTTATTGAATTTTAGAGAGAGTGGAAGGAAGAGGGAGAGAGAGATAGACACATCAATGATGAGAGAGAAACATCATTTTTCAGCTGCCTCCTGCACGCCCCCCACTGGGGATCAAACACACAACCTGGGCATGTGCCCTGCCCGGGGAATTGAACCACTGACCTCTTGGTTCCTGGTTCAGTGCTCAACTACTGAGCCACATCCTGCCTGGCTCATATTCTTTTTTAAGAGATGATTTTCATAGTATCAGCTCTAGGCATGCTTCCTATGGCTTCCTTTCTTCATTCTGGTTCATTCCATAAGGTGTATTTGCATTACCTAAACATTCATCAATTATCCATCATTTTTGTTGTCTACTGCACAGTTACCAGCTCTCCTCTCGAGTGCATAATAGACTCTCAAAACTATGTGTCAAAAACATCTCCCAGACTGATGCTTAGTTTTAAAAATCATTTATATAGCTTTCATTTTGCCAGTAATTCTCACTCAATCTTCAATTACACCAATACTTGCGGAAATTGAATTTAGGGCCTAGTCCTTATTCTTTACCTTCATTTTGATTGAGGCCATATTAACCATTCATCATCTTTGAGATGGTGATTGGATGTAACTTGTTGATGCACAACCATATTTTATCAGAGCTTCCCCCTTAAGCTTTCTGCCATTTATTCAGTGGGATCAATTATATTCAGCCTTCACTAGTTCTTTGAAAATCCAATTTTGAAAGGCACTTCTAGTTTCCTGGACAACATTGGTTCATCTCTTTCTCCCAGAATAATGAAGATCTAAAATCTAATTCTCATCTATTTCAGCCCCAGACTGTTTATCTCTCCTTTTGTGAAATCAAATCCACATGCTTTTTCTTTTGCAGCCCATGTCCGAGGATTGTATGTCCCAAAGATCAAGTAGCTGTCAAATTAGTTCCATCAATTGTCCATGATTTTAGAGGTTTTCATGTGTGTTTTTCTTAAGTAACCACCTTCTATTTCAAAACACAAAGTACAGGATTCTGACTTGATTACTTAGCCTTTGTTGTGTGTGTGTGTGTGTGTGTGTGTGTGTGTGTGTGTGTGTGTGTGTGTGTTTAAGTTTTTAAAAATAGTAGGGACTTTACATAACTCTTCTTTACTCTAATGAAAAGTTCCAAGTTTCTCTGATGATCATTTTATTTCTGAAGGGGGATGAGAAGCTGGCCACAGTTGACTCTGAGATTTCATATTTTTTCTTCATTTTGTCCATTCCAATAACCTCACTCCTTTGCCTCTTCCAACTTCATCCCATGCACATTTTCTTGCTCATAATACCTTTTCTGTTTTGAAGATCAAGTAATTCATTTTCTCTACTGAAAGTTATATTTTATCTTTTCAAAAATTAAATTTCAATATTCCTTTTGGGATACATTTAAGAAAAGTCTGTCCTATAATTTCTTAGTTTTAAAATGCTCTTCTTAAATCTAACTTAATTGTGCCATGTTGTAGTAGATAATATAATATATAGATGTGCAAAAAGCTGACATCAGAAGATTAGGTTCTAGGTCAAGCTCCATCACATCTTCAGGAAGGAAACTTAGGAACAATTGACATCAATATTTCCCTTACTTATAAAATGGGAATGATAATGATAATAATCACTAACATCTTCCTTTAAGGATTCTTATGCTATTATACATGAACATATATTTTTAGGTACTTAGCATTTACTAAAATTATATCAAATTAATACTATGCTATTTATATTTATTTATAGATACTTTTTAAAGTCCATTGGTTCTACAGTTCTTTTTTTCCACATTAAATCACAGTGTTCATGATATTTATTAAATGCATGATTGCCTATCTACAAAAATGTTCACTGTCTGTCCTTAGAACTTGCCATAGAGGTAAGTTGTTTCTTCGCTTCCTTTGAATTTCTTATTGGTTTTTAAGGTTAAAAGCACATGGCCTTCTACTTCCTGACAACAGTGGCAATATTTATAGCAAATATATTCTGTGAAAACCATAGACAAAGAAACATAATTAATAGATTAACATTCTTTTCTGCAGCTAAATGTTTTTTGTCTTGAAGAGGCCTGTGCATATTTTTTCTGAATTTATTAAGAAGAAATAAATGACAGCACCCAGTAATTCACAGAGATATCTATCAAATAATTATTAAAGATTATTCCTTGCCCTAGCTGGTTTGGATCAGTGGATAGAGCATCAGCCTGGGGACTAAAGAGTCCCTGGTTTGATTCTGGTCAAGGGCACATGCCTGGATTGTGAGTTCTGTGCAGCCAATCAATGATTCTCTCTCATCATTGATGTTTCTATCTCTCCTTCTCTCTTCCCCCTTCCTCTCTGAAATCAATATATATATATATATATAAAGAAAGGTTATTCATTGCCCAATAGTAGAGCAATTCATAAAAGGCTGATTATAGATGACTCTGAAATATTCATGGTAGTAAGATAAGCCTTGAAATGACCATCAATCGCCAATGACAGAGTGAAGACTCTGCCAATCCATAGCCCTTATTCACATCACCTCTTAAGTTGCTAATTAAGCCAAATACTAGTACATTTGTAAATCCAGAAATCAATTTTGGTGGGGTATCTGAGATAATTTTCAGTACTCAGTGTGAAGCACCCAATTACAATACAATTCAAGCATAAAGGCTGAAGGGACTTAAAAGGGAGCCAGTCATCATGAGCTAGCTCTCTTGTGAGAGACAAAAGGGTTTTAGACATACGCATTCCCTGTCACACATACAGAAGAGAAGAACTAGAAAAAGGCAACATAGCCTAAAGCGCAGTCTATCAAAAAGGCTTACTAGAATGATGAAATAGCATCTTTACTAAGTCTCTAAAAATAAATTATAAAAAAGGTAAGGTAAAGTTTAACTAATAACATTATACTTTTGTGGTACATTAGTGCTAACCTGAGGGTTTTTCATATTAATTTCCTTTATAAAAACATTCTGAGGAGGATAATATTTTCTGTATTTTACAGATGATGAAAATGAGCAGATACGTAAAATTTTGGTTAATACCTGATTACACTAATTAGTGTCCAATGCATAGTAGCTGTCATTATTTATTATTCTTGTTTTGTTGCTATTAGCTCAGAGAAGCTATATTTGCATAACTCTATTTGAAGCCTATTGAAAATCTATTGTAGCTATTATAATAATTTATATTTTAAAAATGTCTTTGAGTAGAAAAAAAATTTAGGTTTTATTTCATATGTAGTAGAAGCACTAATTTATTATGTCGTTTTGGGGAAATCATTGATCTCTTTTCTCCTTGTGTAAGGCAGGCAATAATTCGTTCCCTACTTACTTTCAAGAGATATTCCTCTTTTTATTTGTATGAGTTATAAAACAATTGCATTTTCCTTATTTTGTGTAAGCCCATGTTTTATTTCATCAACAAGAATCACTCTAACTTGTGGTTTGATATAAATGTTGACTAGTCCCAAGGGGAATAGTCAAAGTGTTCATATCACAAAAATCTGAAAGAGGCTAATGGATCTTTTTTTCCTTCTGAATAACAGCATAATGGACTCAACACCATGAATTTCATTGTATGTCATTTGGTTTAAAGTGACATAATCTATAGACATTCAGTGTGGACTTACCGTATATCTGTAATAGGGTAAGAATGAATTCCATATGCTTTCTTCACTGGTTAAACTGAATAGTTATATTCCTTGTGTCTCTATTTCATTGGTAGAACATTCTACACACAAACACACACACACACACACACACACACACACACACACACACCCCTTCATGACATCCTTCTGCCCAGGTTGGAAAGGTGCTTTACTGTATGGGAGGACTCATTTAAGAACAGACAGTGTTAGAAGCCTGTTTCTGGAATTGGTCCCATGACTTTCAAAGATGGCAGAACCAAAGCCGTTAACTTTTAAATTATGCATGCCATTCAATAAAGCAAGCAGTTAAAGTTTCATGTTTTTAGTATTTTCTTTTTAAAAAATATATATTTTATTGATTTTTTACAGAGAAGAAGGGAAAGGGATAGAAAGCCAGAAATATCGATGAGAGAAAGACATCGATCAGCTGCCTCCTACACGCCCCCCACTGGGGATGTGCCCGCAACCAAGATACATGCCCTTGACCAGAATCGAACCTGGGACCTTTCAGTCCACAGGCTGACACTCTATCCACTGAGCCAAACCAGTTTTGGCTAGTATTTTCTTAGTAATGTGAGAAATAATCAAAAAACTCAAGCTCAGTGTGCAAATGTAGTGATTTTGTTTTCCAAAATTTACTCTCTACCGGATAAATATAGAAAAATGCTTATATATTCATATCACTACCTTCAAACCTATTAGATTGTGTTAAAATATGATTTTTATAATATATGACCAATTTAGAAAACATTTTAGCTACCTGGAGACTTGGGCACACATTTTAACTGCAGCATAAACCACCCTGCCTGTCTAGGAAATACATATTTTAATTATGCCTATCAGCTGATCTGAATTACTGAATTTGCTCAAACTTGCTCAAGAATAACAAGCTTCCTTTCAGACAGTAACACATTAAAATAAATTGGAAAAGAATTTTGAAATCACCGGCGTAAACAAGTTAAAGGGCATCTACCTCATTTGCACAGAAGAATTTCTAACTTGCTTCTTCTCAAGTATCATGTCTTGTTACCTTCTTCAGTAGTCTGAAGAAGATAGCCCTGGCAAACGTAGATTGATGTGTCAATCAGTGCTAGCATTAAGATATTGTAATTTGTTTTTCATACTAAATTAATTTGACATGGAATCACTTCATTTATTTGGAAACACACATGCAGGAAAGATGATGCACGTTTCAGCATGGAAGGAAGTACAAAACACCTGTTTTCACTGAGAAGTGCCATATTCAGCTGGCTAATAATTGACCTGGTTATTAAGCGAGTGAAAAACCCTATCTGGTCTGCTGCGTGTTTGTAATTACCATGTATACCTTTTAGCTCAATGCCAAGGTCTTTGCTTCCTTCCTTGGGAAGAAGGCATGGCATCGCTGAAGTGGTTAAGGGCGTTCTCTTGCCCCAACAGGGGAGAAAAGAACAGAAGGCATAACATAGCGACATGGAGAGATGGCTGCCTCTGAGCTCTTTCCACGTTCGCAGCTTGAGAAACATTGCTGCATGTTGTTGCTCAGACACGTCTCTTTTCTAATGAAGGTTACTAGTCATTGATTCCAAAGAGCACAAGGCTCCATTACAATATTTTTTTGCACTTCATTTAGCTAGTGCCCTATTGATTGGACGTCATGAACTATCTGTACTTGATTTGCCTTCTTAAACAATTTTGAGGATAAATGTTTTATTTGATGGTTTAGCATGTAGAGAATAAGACTTCCCAGTTACTGTATGTTTTAGGTGCTCATTCCAAAATGTATGAGCAAACTGTGAAAAGATTCATCATGGCTTATCTGGAAGCTCACACATGTACACATGTGTGGTAAGCTGGTCTGAGAAGGATAAGGCACATCTCAGAAATAACTGAGTAAAGAATTAACTACTCTGCTGTAAAAAGGAAGAAAAATTTACCCTTTATGACAGCATGGATGGACCCAGACAGTATTATGCTAAGAAAAACAAGCCAGTCAGATAAAAATAAGTATCAGATGATTTCACTCATATGTGGAATTTAATGAACAGACACTACTACCAAGGAAAATAGACTCATAGATGGAGTGCAGGCAGACAGCTCTGAGGTAGCGGGTACGTTAGGAAAAATGGGGACTGAATAAATAAAAATAGAGAGAGGGAACTCATGGACATGGACAGCAGTATGCTGATTGTGGGAGTGGAGGAGGTGGGTGGGGTATAAGGCATAGAGGGGATACATGATGATGGAAAAAACAAAATAAAAGAATCAAGTATTAAAATTATGCCTTCAGAAGGATTTTATTTTGGAGATGTCCTATTAAATTAAATAGTTTCATCAATTGCAAACTTAACAGCCTCTTACTTTGTAGAGACTTTATATCATAAGCATACACTTTGTATATTAAAGCAGGCTTTATTAAATTACAAATAGAAAATTTGTCATACACATGCTTTTAACATTTGGATCACTTTCCCTCATTATTTAACATGCCAACATAGAATTCAATATAATCCTTTAAATAAAACGGTACCAAAAAGATGGTAAGGTTATCTTAAGGCTATAGTTTTCAAATGCCTTCTACTGCTTTATTTCACCCTAAGAATACCATGCATATGTACATTTTGACACTAGAGACTCATGGAATCATTGACTCAGTTAAACCAGCCATGTAATCAGTAGCCTATATAATAAAAGGCTAATATGCAAATTGTCCCCTCGACCAGGAGTTCTATGTGGAGTCTCACCAGGGGACGGGGCAGGCCGGCCAACCACCCATGGCCCCTCCACCTGGCCAGCCCCACTTCCGACTGGCCCCCAACCCTGATCAGAGGTGGCCAGAGCCCTCCTGTGCACAAATTCCTGTACTGGGCCTCTGGTTTTCAAATGTTGCCGTGAGATTATTTCACTAGATTGTTCAAATATTTCATCGTTTCAAAATATCTCTTGCACCTGAAGGTCTGGTTTTCCTTACAAGGGATTTTGCTTTTTGAAATAAAGCCTAAACGTCCCTGGGGGCACTCAGGCTTGGCACTGCTAACATGTAGCAACGGGTCTCAACAAGAAATGCTGTGCCCTAAGATTGCTGCTGACCGAGGTGGCATTTCAGGTCTCTGTTAAAAACGCACAAAAATCCTATGTAAATGCACCAGTTCTTTATAAGAACCACTTCAGTATTGTGGTGCAGTGGGCTTTTCATTCTCATTCTCTCTGCACTGGAACCCGACCATCTCTCTGCTGTTGGCTTCTGCAGAGCTAGTTATAATGAAACCCTAACTAAACCTCGTAAACCTTCATGGAGGCAATCTAAGATACACCCTACTGATAGCCGCATTCTCTTTAATAGTGACTCGTATTCCTGTAAGACTTACGCAGTTATATTCCTTTAGAGTGAAGGGTTTTAGGTTGAAATCATGTTCGTTCGTTCGTTCGTTCATTCATTCATTCATTCATGCCATTGAACAGTCTCAGCACTATGACTAAGAAAATTGCTCCCTAAAATACTTGGTAATGTAAATGTGCGAATGAGAGTTATATATATACGGTGATTTATTAAATTTATGGCTTGTAGGAACATGCCTGTCTCTCTAAAGAAATCTAATAGACACATTGGAGAATATTCTAGTAATGCTTGTAAAAATGGGATGCTGTTGCAATTTGAAACCTCAAATGGATGAACTGCCGTAGAGGTATGCCTTTGGCATTTCTAACCACGCGTGGCCTGGCTTGGCAAATCTCAATTTGATGTAAGGAAATTTAGAATACGCATTTATTTTGAAAATACATGCTGCTACACAGAATGTAACGGTCCGTGGGCATAACTGCCTTTGATGTATTTCCTTACCTGTTTCTTTGATTGGCAAGAAATGGAAGGGTCAGCTCACGAGTTTAATCCAGTTCGCGTGAGAGGAAAAACAAAGCAAGGTTGATGAGTACACGTCTGGAATTTGAGACCAGTGATTACCCCAGAATAAGGAATATTGGAGTGTAGATAAGAGAGAGTCAGGGCTATAACCAGTGCTAGAAAATAGGTTTAACCTCTTTCTTCATCCCTCAGGAATTAATCTTTAAAAATTTTGGATCACATTTTAAATAGTGGATATTTTTTTGTCTTGAACTTTTAAAAAGTTTTTTATCACCACCCTTTCTAAACTGATTTTGATGGAAACTCTTGAAAAATTAACTGTATTTGGTTGGTAAAGTTTTAATTTTAAAAAGGTGATTTTAGGATTCTTTCTTTAAAGAACCCCTATTAATTGATTAAATATTTAAGACTTAAATAGTTTAGCTGCACAATGTACAATTTTATAGAATTACATCTTTATAAAAATATACAAAAGCAAAATACAAAATCATTTCTTGAGCATCATGTACAAATAGAGTATGCAAAGATCAAGATGTAGTTTCTTTTTATGTAATTTTTTTGCAAATAAATGTAGCTATTATATTTTTGCAATGGAATTCATATGGCATGTGACTTATTTTCAGGTTCCCCTCCCACCCAAGGAATGTATTATTTAACTTACATATAAAAGAGCATATATGTTGGAAGTGGGGGGAGAGCTACTTTTTCACACGTATTAGCAGGCCCATATGCTGTTTATTAAATTTGATGCTAGTCAACCAATTCCGACAGCTGATTGAAGTAAAAAGAAATCGGCAATTTCGTGGAAGTATGAAAACATGTACACATGTAACCCTCCGATGCAGTTTTATCATCTGTCAGATTTCTCAAGAGCATACCATATTTTATAGGCTTGAAATAAAACATGATGAATTCATACATATATAATGAAATAAGATATATGCTTCGAGGGAATAGCAGTACCCAAAGTTGACATTTTAGTTCATGCAATTTCAATGATAGTATGGAAAAAGGTGTTCTCGTGTATTAACTGAATTCCAACTTCCAGCAGCTGCTTATCTCTTTGGTTGTACATGAATATGCTGAGAAGAAAATAATACCACAAAGGAAGTTTGACTAAGCGTCTGGGATATTATATCGTAAAAGAAGAACTTGTGTTTTAAATGTAAATTAAAATACATGAACTAAGAACAGTGTGCAGAGTATTTCAACTGGAGGATAGGGTGAACAGACTGTTTTACTTTCCTTCTATTCTACATTTCTATGAATAAATGTTTCTTGAGGTTCAAAATTATAAATAACAGTGCAGTGTGGAGTTATTTCAACGTTACAATGAAGATCATTTTGTTTTCATTTGCTTAAACTCAAAATGGCTTTGTGTAGCTTCTGCTGCTCTTATTTAAGACCGAAGCATTTTTGACAAAAAAATGTTTCCAAATTGTGAGTAGATTATTACATGTGTGTTTAAATTCACACAGAATTGACAACTGTTGTTTGACTTGACTAAGTTAAAAGATGGTATAGTTGCTACTAAGAAAAGGGAGGTAGCGAGAAAAATTGTAAAGAAAAGAGAACATCAGTGAAGAAACTGTAAGTAAACTATACTCTAAAGAAGGATTGTTGAATAGGAATTTTTTATCTTAGACTTCTCACCAGAAGTTGATTACTATGTCCTACCCTAACATATGTGCACACATATATGAGACCAGAAAATGTTGGTAAAAATTATCGTCTAATATTTAATTTCCATGATTAGGACATTCATTAGTCAGGCCTAGGCACTGAGTGCTAAGTGGAGTTAGACACCTGTCACTTTGGGTATAAAACTTGACTCCCTGTGTTTTCAAAGTCAGGGTGTGAGAGGTTATAAAGTGAAGAGCTCGGTTTCATTTTTATGATATGTAATTTTTATAACAAAACTCTGTTGAAAATAATTTCCAGAATTATGTGTATGTGTAGAGAATGGAACGGGGCCTGTATTTATTTGTTAATTAAATATCTTGCCTATTAGACTTTATGCTTCATGAGAACAGAGACTGTGTTTTCATGTTTATTATATACCCAGGTACTAGGGCAGTGCCTGGTGTAGAGTAGATGCTCAGTAAATACTTGCTGAATTAATTAAAGAATAAATTACTATGCCCTGCGTCCAACATCCTCCCACAACTTCCACCTTGGCTTTTATACTTTATTAACTTTGCTTGCTCCTCTGATAACTTAGTGTAGGTTGAATTGTGGTGTTGGAGAAATTAGTCAAAATGATTGGATACTATAAAGCATACAGTATCATAAAATGATCAGGCACATTCTCAACTCAATAGAGTATTGCAGACTTTCTCACCTAAAATTCATACTGTTCTGATAATTGGTATATTATCACAGGAAGTGTTTGTATATAAGACAGAACATTTATTGTGTTTCATAAAATTCTAAACCTCTGAGGAACAGTATATTTTACATTTTAATACTATGCTTCTTAACTTAGTATATTTTATTCTCTGTGTGCTAATTGACATAACTAAGGCATATGAACAAAAAAATCTTAATTTTGTTCTTGAGAAGAACTTCTTTTTAACATTCTACCCATAAAAGTCTTTCAGTATCAAAGATACCATCTGGCTGGTACAGACTTAGTATGTAGAAAAATCACAAATTCTCTGCCTACCACATTCTTAATAAAGTTATTTTCCAAATAATCAGATATTGATTAGTAAACTTTATGAGTCTACTAATTTTTAACTCTAGTGTGAGAATATCACAGATGCTAGTTCAGGTTCTTAATACATTTCTCATATGGAGTTCAATATATATTTATTTTTGTATTCATTCATTCATTCCTAAAATATATTTGAAATTCAATTTCAAAAAACACTTGAAAATTTAGGTCAAGGAAACCTCTATAAGTTGTGGAAGAAGTTGGTCAAATTTTTGTCTTAAGTAGATTTTCTACCATCCATGTTGTTCTTTATACCAAGCATGTCAAACTCGCAGTCTGCAGCCCATAACGGATATTTTTGCAGCCCAGACAATAAAATTGTATGTAAGAAATATTTTAACAAAAATTTTGTAACATAATTTTTACAGTATCCTGTTGTACATAATTATTAATAATGAACTACAATGTTCGCTAATGAATGCTTACTATAATCATGTTGCATTCATTTTGTTTACACGCCTTACATGCAGGAGCCCCATTTCTCGCCACTAATACCAGCAGCGAATATTTTAGCAGCCGATGGCCATGTCATTGGTTTTGGACCGACTTGTTTGGTGTGCGCAACAGGAAATGTTTCACTTCCAGAGAACAAGAAAACTAGGTTTAGTTATATTACACTTGTTAATTTGTGCAGTTATTCAGTGTCAGTTAAGTTGATGTTCAAGAAAAATATTAATTTTTATTAAAATGTTCTATTATTTCAGCCCTTTGTATTCAGCTTGTCTCTATCGAAATAAACCTTGTTTCTATGAAAACTGAAGTTTTTTTGCGGCCCACATAAACTTAAACCTTGTTTATTTGGCCCGCGTTAGCCTTTGAGTTTGACATGCTTGCTTTACACATTTTATTCTGTATTTAAGATTTTGGAATGTGTTTTTCTAAAATTGCGGTTTGTTTTCTTTGGTTTTCCTAAGAGATGATAAGATGGAGCTAAGTGGAAATCAAGATTTGCTATGGGTTTGCTCAATTCTGTAAGAGAAGTGTTTTCTTTGGCATCTCTACATTTATTTTATATTATTGTATTTGTGTTTTTAAAATTACTCATATCCACTCTAACTTCCATACTGATTCTACTTCATCGCTGCCTTTTGCATTCTTCCATGTACCTTCCATCTTCTCACCCCATCTCACTGTACTCTATTTTCTCAGCATGAAAACCAATTCATTTTCCTGAAATATACAATCAAAAAATATTACTCAGTGTTCTAATTAACAATCACACGTGTAAATAATTTGCATACTTTATCTCAGTCTTCACAACATTCTTAATCTGTGGAACTTATTAGCCAACAAGAGAGTAAATGGAAGCTCACGAACCTTAAGTGGTTTGCTCAAAGTCATGCAGCCAATAAGTGACTACAATGAGATTTTAAGAAAATTTGTCAAATAAAGAAAAAGTGCTCTATTATATCATGCTGTGTCTAGCCATGCCCTTCTCTTCCTGGAATAGTCTTCTTTCATCTGCATCTCTTTCGATTCTTTCTTCAAAGATTTTTTGCAAATGTCACCTCTTTTGTGTAGCCATTGGTGACAGCCTTTCTTAAGTTCTATGAATATTACAAATCTGTGTTAGCATATATCATAGTATCACTCTTGTATTTTATTTTTATTTTTTAGTTTAAAATATAGCAATCCATAAAATATTTATGTCAGCATAAAATGAATGTGTTTTTAGGTTGTTTTCAAAGACCTTTGCAATTATTTTAAAAGTGCCTTAATTTTTTAAAAAAATTCAAATATGATGAATTTCAATGATGATGTACTCTACACAAAAACAAAAGTGCTTTGGGTCCTTAATAGTTTTCAAAAATGCAAAGAAGAGGTTGGGGTATGCCTGGGAGGGAGGGGGAGCAATGGGGAGATATGTATTAAAAATTAATAAAAAATTAAAAAAAAATGCAAAGAAGAGTTGAAATCCAGTGCTGGGTAAAAAGTGTTCAGCATAGAGTTTAGCACAGATTAAGACTCATTAGATATTTGATGAACGTAACAGAAGAGTGAAATTGATATAACAGCCTTTATTTGCAGACCTACATGTGCTATATGAGATCTTGGGCTGTCCACACTTTTATCAACTTACTCAAGCGATTGTAAGTCAAGAAGAGAAAGAGCAAAACCTACACTAAAATATACTTCTAAAAATAATGAGTGTAGAATATTAATTATATCAATTGAATAAAACATTAAGTAAAGTTAAAATTTTAAGTGACTATTAATCAGTTCATTAGTCAATAATAAACCAGGTATTTTGGTAGGCTGTTGGTTTTTATAAAGGACATAGTGGATTAAGTTATTTAGCTATAAACTATGAGATTCTTAGAGAGCAGATTTGTAGAACATCAGAAATTTGAAAATAATTAAGCAGAGTTTAGATTTGCTAGAAACTTTAAAAAAAGATCTTCAACGCAACAAAAATTTGAAATTTTAATAAAAATTGTCAGAGACAAAGATTTGTACATGTCCAAACTCTAATTGTCATTATGAAGTTTAATTTTTTAATAAGTAGTCTGTAATATTAAGTACAATTAATTAATACCTTCAGTTAAAGAGAAAAAAAATCACAAAAGGATATTTCATGATTTACTCTAGGGTTAAGAAATGTTAAATGTCATATACCAGCATTAATACATCGTACTTTAAATTTATACATTTTCCAAACTCAATTAAAAGGTAATTTGGTATTAGTAGCTAAGATTTACACTTAAATCCTTTTTTTATGCTATTTCCTAACTTCCTCATTGTACAATCATTTTACTAAAGATAGTATCTGGTAATATTAAATACTTTTACTTAGCTGATTTTTATTGCCATTAAGCTATGCAATACATGTCTTTAAATTGCCCTCACATTTTAAGAATATAAAATATGATACGGGATAGTAGATACCATAACACTTACTAAAAGAGAGCTGAATAAAGGATTACTAGCTACCCTTTCATCTTAAGTCAGTTGATCTTTATCGATTAAAAAAGCTTCAGGTGGTGCCTACAATGGCCCTCCCCCTTTTTCTGTTTTCTTTCTTCCTGTGGTCTCAGTAGTTAAATCCTGACCATTAACCTGATCCAGGATGAGGATTTATATGATTGGATACTTTATAACTTAAAAATACTCTTTGTTATTCACGAACAGCGAGTGAATAACAGTGAGTATGATCCCATAAGCTATCATATGGGCCATTTTCCCTTTCTTTTGCATGTGAAAATCTTGCTCTTATTATTGCCTATAAACCAACATCTACCAAATGCCCCCTTTAAAAAAAATATATATATATAATATATATAATATATATATATTATATATATATATGTATATATATATATTTTATTTTTTTGATTTTTTTTACAGAGAGGAAGGGAGAAAGATAGAGAGCTAGAAACATCAATGAGAGAGAAACATAGATCACCTGCTTCCTGCACACCCCCTATTGGGGATGTGCCCACAACCAAGGTACATGCCCTTGACCAGAATCAAACCTGGAACCTTTCATTTCACAGGCCAATGCTGTATCCACTGAGCCAAACCGGTTAGGGCCCAAATGCTCCTTTTAGTACAGAGATTATTTTATTATTTTGACCTTTCAAATATGAAAGAAAGCTTTCAATTTTATTTCCCTTAATCTATAAAGTTTTATTCTCCACTCTCTGCATTCATGACTCTAAAATTTCATCATTTTGGTTATCAGTCTGTATTATTTCAGTTACTTATAAGTTCATTTGCATATGGGATTATTTTTTATTACTTGTTACATCTTGATAAGTTATATTATTAGTGTTTTTCTGTTTTGTGTATATGTATTTATTTTCCAAATATTGTCATCTGCTTATTTTTGTAGCAGTGCTAATTTCCCAGTATATTACCTCATAATAATCTTCCCTTCCTAAAGCCAAAGAAATAATTTACCATATGTAAAATCCATAGGCTATTATAGACCCACATACCAAAAAAATGCCATGTTTCATGCCACAGATTAAGAACATGTATTTTTTTTTTTGTGTGTGTTTTTTTTTTGGCTTGTGAGATTCCCACTTTTGATTCTACCAAAGACAAAGTGCTAATCTTACAATAAAATAATCACTTAGGAATATTTAAATGTAAGAATAATAATTAGATTTAATTATTTTAACTTTGATATTACTGGAATATGTAGATTTTCATTTTAGAGGGCGATTTAATTTTTAAAATGTGATATGTAACAATATTTTAAACAAAATACAAAATAAAAAAATACCAGAAAAAAACAAAAGCTATAAAATATTATGTTCAATCATACAGAAAAAAAACAAATATGCTACTTTGATTTTGTTTCTTTTAATTCTACAAGCCCACTGATTACATATGCCTTCAACAATTATTATGCTGATCTATTATTATAACCAGCTAGTTTCCAAATTTCTCAATTCAAGGGCTGACTAATCCCATCGCCTAAGCATTAGGTGGGTCATGTTCATTTAAACAGAGATGGTGGCTAATAGTAAGCAGTGCGTCAAAGGCCACAGGAGTTGAGAAGTTGCAAGGCTTTGAGATTTGCTGTCTAAACAGGATTAAGACAAAACCTAAGGGATTATCATGCTCCAAAGTCCAAAGATTCCTACGATGGCTGCTTTTCTAAACATCGGTATTAGAAGTTAAGAGTCACATTCAGAAACAAGAATGCAAACTTGCATTCAAGAAAATCTCTGTCTTTAGGAAAAAATGTCAAGAATGTCCAGCTCTTTTCTACATAATACAGTAAGAGACATATTGGTGTTGGGGGTTAAAAAACATTTTTTCAACAGAAGGAAATTAGTTTTCTCCTATTTCTATTTTTTTTACAGTAGCTGGTTTTCATTATTTTTTTTTACTAAGGCTTTGTTTTTTTAGACCAGCTTTATTCACAACAAAATTGAGAGCAGGCACAGACATTTTCCACAGACCTCCCACCTCCACACATACGCAGCTTGCTTCAATACCAACAGCGCCCATGACAGGGGAACTCCTCTTTTCTTCTCCATAAAACGTGCCTCTATTTTTGTAAGTTTCTCTCCACTATCTATAAAAGCTTGTCTCAATAGTATAAAAATCGTTTTTCATAGGTAATTTGTAAAAAACATGCAAAGTTAAAGATTTCTTAAAAACTGAACACTGAAAGCAAAATTGGTAGTATTGTTTGGTTTTCAGGTGTGGTATTATTTTATACACTGATAGGTTCAAACAATTGCTCACTATTAAGATTCAGATAATTTTCTGTAATTATCAATTATTTATTAAACATTTCCATTTTATTCTTTCCATAAAATTCTATGTTTTCTTTTCAAAGCTTACACATAGTTGAGATTAAACCATGTATACAAAAAAATATAATTCAAACATGAAACTTTTTAAAACTTCTACTAGTTTGTCTTTTTCCAATCTACAGTATAAGGGTTCTACTGAATTTAGTTCTTTTTTTATTATTTTCCTTTTGTGAACTCAGCTGGTGGCATTTGAAGGAGGTGGAGGTTCTGTTTCCTTCAGCCTTGCCAAGATTACCTCTTTCAGGCTGCTACCTTTTGAAAGGGGCTAAATTAATAAGTTGAATTTATTTTGATATCAACACTACTTGCCCTTAAGAGAGTGTAAAAAGGAACATGCATTGTGAACCAGTTATATTGCAGTTAGGTAGAAGCACATATAGGAAATGATAAAAATGCTACTGTGTTGGAGAAAAAATTCAGATACATATATATTTGGTATTGTTTATCCTATAGTTTTTCTTAAATTTGAAAAATAAAATCTATGCCCATATATCAAAGTTCTGCCTTACACTACCCTGTTTAGTCAAAGAGCTCATTATGCTGTGCAATCCCCCATCTCTCTAGATTTAGAAGATTACAGTTGTGAGAATATTCTGATGAACTTCTTTCAAAATATCTGATTTGTTTACAGTAACTTTGAAATTGATCTAGATGTTTTTTTTAAAAGTAAAGAAAAGAAACTCAGGGTTTTTGGAAATTGTTTTGTTGGCGAGATCTGTGGATGGACACCATTGCAGAGGGGCTGCTGATTTTCCCTTTACATATTTCCCCATCTCCCTCCCCCCAGGTGTTGCTGCCATCACTACCCTTCCCTTCCTTCCCTTTCCTCATGGCAAGACGCATGGAAGAAGAGTGCTGTTAAGGCCTCTCCATTAATCAACAGGTATGGCGGTTCTCACCAAGCAGTCCAGCTCTCCCTCTTCTCAGTTCTCTATGAATTGTCTCTTTTGCATTTAGAAGATGCATTTATCCATGGCACAGAGCCTACTGATTTGGAAGTATTGTTCAACCTGAGTATATCTTTAACTATTTCAGCATGCTCTGCGGCTCATGATTTCTTGTCGTTGATTTATTTTTTAAATGTAAGGAGGACAGATTAATTAAAGATATCCTTTTTGGAGAAATGTATTATGACCTGTCCTCAACTAATTATGTAGGAAAGAAAGGAAAAGTGTATGTTTGTTTAATTTATACCACTTTCAACATTCTTCAAACAATTGCAACAGAACATGGCTTTGGAAAATATGAAATAGGTTGTTTTGTGAACTTTTAACTCAAATTGAATTATCATAACATTCAAATTTTCAGAAGCATTGCACAAAATTGGAGGCACACTAATTATAATGCTTACTTATCTGGATTTAGAAAATTAGGGATAAGCCAGTTCAAATAAATCTAAATAGCCTACAAAGCCATGTCATTCAGATGTGAGAGCTGAATGCATGCTAATCTCTTTCTGTAATACTTCCTTTTGTGAACTCAGCTGGTGGCACTTGAAGGAGATGGAGGGACTCTTTCCTTCAGCCTTCCCAAGATTACCCTTTCAGGCTCTACCTTTTGAAAGGAGCTAGTCCCTCAGGGCTCAAATTCCAACAGTCATCTATATATATATATATAAAAGCCCAGTGACCAAATGGTGAGATGACCAGAACATCCTGTCAACCAGTCGATATGACGTGCACTAATCAGTAGATGCAGATGCTCAATGCAGGAGCTGTCCCCAGTGGGAGTGCCACTCTACTGACCAGCATGAGCAGCACTCCCACAGGGGACTGATCCCTGCAGGCTATGCCCCTCAGCAGTGTACAAATCTGTGCACTGGGCCTTTAGTAACCTATAAAATATATAAGCACTGAGTCATCACAGGGAAACACCCACATTCTTGATTTCCTTTTTCAGTAGAGGAACTGGTTCTCCCAGCTCCTGCAGGGGCTTGTTTTGAGGATGTGTCAGGCTCTGCATTGCAGCCTGGTAACTCTTTCAGGATCGTGAGGACTTGTGACTAGAGCACTCACTACCTTTGGGCTAGAGAGATTATTGGCACATGTCTTTAAAAAACAACAACAGTGTGTATGTCTATAGTTGTGCATGTGTGTGGTGGAATTTAAAAAAAAATAATATCATAATTAAGATTTGTTAGTGTACAAAAACAAAGCAAACCATTTTCATTTACATGCATTTTCATCAATGCTATCATTAACTCATTCATACTGGAGAATTGCTCCTCGTTAAGTAGCACGTGGCCTCTTAGCCAGTGAAGCTCTGAAATCATTGGTTGTCCTTCATGATCCTATTTCTAGTCTATGTGCCATGTTTTCACTCCTGATGCACACAGTGTGCTCTGGCCTTTGTGCCTTTCTCAACTGATATAGTCTTTTGTGTTAACAGGCCATTGCATAGTTACGTCTCTCCCTCTGGAGAGTCTTTTCTGCCGGGTGTGTTTGGAAAACTTTACAATAGTGATAGCAGCAAACATATACTGAAGGTTTACTGTGTGTCAGGCACAGTGTTAGTGAGCTGAATCTCCATTTTCTTCATCCACACAAGGAAATGAGAGTTAGAGATTAGTGCTATCCATATTTAATAAGTAAAAATAAGGTTTAGGGAAATCTAATGTGGCTAATGTCACTCAGCATTGACTGAAGTGGGATGAGCCTTAGGTCACATCTCCTGAACCCTCCCAAGCAAAGCTCAGTTCATACTCAGTTCTGAATTTCCAGAGGACAGTGATTTCCTCTCATCCTTTATGAGCTCTTCTCTGCCCAGAATGCTTGTTACTCACTTATTCTCAAACACATGAATGCATGTTTACAAAACAGCCATTTATCTTTTTTGCCCTCATTTGGTCCCTTTTCATTCATACTTCCCTCTACTTTGTGTATATTCCCCTTGTCTTATGGCTCTTAATTTCTAGCTTCACAGGTAACGCAATATATTAAAAAAATAATTCATTATTTCTCCCAAAATGTATGACCTGTAATTAAAAACCAAGAAATTATGAATAATTGCATTTGAAGCAAAAAGATCATTTAAATTTTATAAGACTTATCAAATATAGTGATAAAAAAGAAGCATAGGTATACTTATATTTCATGTGGAAAGAAGGAAATTATAAATTTTACACAGTTTTGATGAAAGGTAATCAGAGAGATTCTTTTTTACATTTTTGGCAAATAAAGGAAATTGTATATAAAAAGTCTTACTAGTTTACACGTAAGAAAAATAGTGGAAACCTAAAATATAGATGAGAAAAGAAGGACAAACCAAGAGGAAGAAAAATATATTTGAGAAAAAAAATTGGAAAATGAATAAATACATAAGCAATATGAAATTGAAGAAAACATAATTGAAATCCAAGTAAGGACTTTAAAAGAATACGAAATAAAACTTGGAAGGAAAAATCAATGTAGCTAGAGAAAAAGAAGTTTATTTATGAGTTCATGTTTCCATTATTGTTAGAAAAACCTTTGAGGTAAAATGATCAGGAAGAAAAAGGACAAGTTAAAATATGTTAATTTTGGAGAGCAAGTTAAGGGCTTAAGAATTAATTTGGAGTTATGTATTTAGAACTGAAAAGGTGCCTAGAGAATACAGTTCAGACAGGGCTTGACAGAAAATTAGGATACACGTCAAAATATTCCTCCCACCACACTCTGTACCAGGGGAATCACAGAATATATCAGCCAATCTGTAAATATAAGGATAATTTCTTATCTATTTTTATTTATGTGGAGTGCATAAAACAAATGCTTGCTGCATTAGTCATGGGATTTTAAGACTTAGTAGAGAGATATGGTCTTTGGTTTACATGTATCTCTCATCATCATTACAGGAATCTCTGCTTGAATAATTCGGTTGACACAAAATGCAGAGGTAGCTAATTCTGTTTTGGAACATCTCTAACTTCCAGGCTTTTTCTTATATTGGGTCAAAGTCTGCCTTCTTGTAACTTCAACTCATTTATCCTGGGTTTTCGCTTCGGGAAAACACAAAATAAGTTCTCTTTCTTTTCCAAATGAAAGTACTTCCAAGACCTAAATTCAGACAGACACTCTGTCATGGTGTATATATGCAATGTCTCCTTTTGCATTTTTTTCTGGGTTAGCTGCCCCAGTCTTTCTGGTTGCTTTGTGCTATTTGGTTGTCAAGCCTTTTAGCATTCATTTAGTGCAAAATACTTTTTCATAACAGGGATGCCCCTCACGCCCTACCCCCCACTTCATATTCTTATATTAGGTCAGTTTGAAGAACCCAGGAAATCCATTTAAATACCTTCAGAGGAAAAATATAGTTACTGTTTATAATCACATATTGCTTCGATCTGAATTAGTACATAATAGACATGTGATTTGGATAGTATATGGTATATTATATATATATAAAATAAATGTAAGTCTGTATAAAAATGGGTACAAAAACGATAGAGAAAACTGAATTAGCATTAAAAATAAAGATAAAGATGAAGGTAAAATAATATTTTAGTCTTTTCTTTGTATTTTTTGAGTACTAACATTGTATTCAATTATATATTCAATTAGTTGGTTCCTGAGAAGGATTATTCCCTAAGAAGCCCATTCCTTATTCTTACAAATTTGGCACTAAAAAATAAATAAAATAAAATAAAACCTTTAAGCGGATAATAGCAGGGAACCTAAAAGAGAAACAGAACAAAAGCAATGTAAAACAAAAAATAATTTCTCCATGCAAATTACTGATCGATGACTAACTGATATCACGTGCTCACACAGGTTACAGGGAAGCCAAATAAGATTGAAAGATGTGTGAAGCATGCCCTGTCAGATGTGGGCTTTCCCTAATGAAAGGTAGTGAAAAGCAAATCCTTTGTGTGTGTGAACTCTCCCTGACTGCCAAATTGCTGTCAGTGTCACTTGGTGAGTCCGGAGTAGTTTATGGCACTCGCCTAGCGGCCCTGCATATCTGGCTTTCAGTGAGTGCCCACACAGACCATGACGCCTTTCCTAGAACTGGGAAATGTATTTAAAGCGCGGGCCAAGAATGCCTTTTATGCCACATGCCTTTTCCCTGACCCTGCTCAACGTTTTCATTTTCAAATGCGCTACGTATGAACCTATGCGATCTTAGTGAATGTCTTCCATATGGTAATTAAAGTGCTTGACGTTATAGTCTCCAAAGCGCCAGTGCTTACATAAATTCTTTCTCTGTAATGCTGAATGTTGCTTTGTAAATTGTATGAATATATGCTCCCTATCCCTTCTTTAGATTATCTTCTCAAAGAAATGCCTCTTCGTTATTTGATTAAATGCCCTAGGCAATATTTTTTTAATAATATGTATTTCACTGATTTTTTTTTACAGAGAGGAGAGAGGAAGAGAGATTCAGAAACATCAATGAGAGAGGAACATCAATCAGCAGAGGGTTAGAGAGTTAGAAACATCCATCAGTTGCCTTTTGCACACCCCCTACTGGGAATGTGCCAGCAACCAAGGTACATGCCCTTGACTAGAATCAAACCAGGGGCCCTTGAGTCCACAGGCCAGTGCTCTATCCACAGAGCCAAACTGGTTAGGGTTCTAGATAATATTCTTAACAACAGAAAACGTCTCTCTGCTTTATCTATCGGTGCTATTGAAGAGATGTGCTTTGTGTAACATGTCTAATTTACTACCTCTCACTCTGCTTTTCAGTGTTTTAGGAAGAGGGGAGTAGAATGCAGGAGATGTGGATTAATCACTGTCCCTCTCACGACCTCACTCACTTCACTAGAATGAGGGATTTTTAAAGTAACTTCCATCTCTCTACAGAATATACACAACTAGGAATTTTAGAAATTGGTATTTGTGTAGGTTTGCCAATAAAATACATGCAACCTCTCTGGGACATGATTTCTGCATGTGAAATACAGAGAACAAGTTATAATCAGGAATATAGCATTTAGTGATGATACGTGTTGACTTATTTTTCTCTCTCGAGCTTTCTCTGCTTTGACCCTGTAGATGGAGTGCTATGATTATGTCATCACTTACCTTTTATGTGTAGGCTTTTTACATAATATCTAAGAGGTCTTCTAATTCAAAAAGGGAAAAAGGATGCTTTTTCTTTTCTTTTGCTGTATATACATATACTTCTAAAAAATATGTGTGAATCCAAGAAAATGGTTGCTCTAAGGAAGACAGGTTAAGGAAGAGAGAACAATTTGAGATATTGGAAACATTCTAATGCAAAAGATAAAGTATTTTACTCAATCTTTGTAATTTCTGAGGATAGAACAAATGCCAGTAAGCCTAAATGGGACAAAATTGCTTGCTTCTAACAATGAAACGTATTACTATAAGAAATGCTTAATAAAATCTGCTCCATTGAATAGTCTGTTTTCTAAAGTCAGTATCACTAGTGTCATTAAAGATGTTAACATGTAGATTGCTGGATAATTTCTCAAAACCATTATTAAAGGAAATAATTTACAAGATAGCTAGTGAGACGGAATGAATTCCAACCTCAATTGACTGTGATTTCTTGATAATCATCAGACATAATAAGAGTGATAATACTGTACTGGAATTTGGTGACATAATTCTCAGAGTTTTCATTGGACGTGGTGCTTGAGAATTTGTAACACAAGTCATGTAGTTGTTAGCTAATGCTATGGTGTTTTAGTGCAATACTTTCATCTTAACAAAGCTATCCTTCTGAAGAGAAAGGCACTGGTTTTCCTTTGTGGAAGTAAACTCTACACTTTACTCTGTCCATTTTGAATGGTATTTTATTGTTTAATTAAATTGTTTTCCAATTACAGTTGACATACCGTATTATATCAGTTTCAGGTATATAACAAAGTGATGAGACATAATTTACAAAGTCTAGTACCCATCTGACACCATACTTAGTGATTGTAATATTGTCTATATTTCTTAGGCTGTGCTTTATACCCCATGGCTGTGTTTATAAGTGGCAATCTGTACTTCTTAATCTCTTTCACCTCTTTTACTCCTTCTCTCTAATCCTCCTCCTGTTTTGCAACTATCCATTGTTCTCTGTACCTATAAGGTTTTTTCCTGCTTTGTTTGTTCATTTGTTTATTAGATTCCACATATAATTGGAATCATATATTATTTGTCTTTCTCTGTCTAACTTATTTCACTTAGCATAATCCCCTTTAGGTCCATCCATGTTCTTGCAAATGGCAAGCTTTCATTCTTATCTATGGGTGAATAAATTCCATTGTATATAAATACCATTCAGCTGTCGATGGGCATCTGGGTTACTTCCATATCTTAGCTATTGTAAATAATGCTGCAATGAACACAGGGATGCACATATCTTTTTAAATTAGTGTTTTGAACTTCTTTTGGATAAATACTTGGAAGTGAAATTGCTGGGTAATAACATTGAGTGGCCAGATTATTATGATCTCTGAATGCATAATAATCTGGCCACTAAGAATATATATATATTAGAGGCCTGGTGTATGAATTCATGTATGAGTGGGGTCCAGTGAGCGTGGCCAGGAGGAGGGGACATGGGCAGTTGGCCGAGCTGCCTGCTGGTCAAACTCCTGGTCGAGTGGACAATTTGCATATTAGGCTTTTATTATATAGGATATACATTGAGTGACTAGATTATTATGCATTCAGAGATCATATTAATCTGGCCACTTAGTGTGTAGTTCTATTTTTAATTATTTTGAGGAACTTCCATATGGTTTTTCATAATGTCAGCACCAATTTGTAATACCACCAACAGTGCATTAGGGTTTCCTTTTCTCCCCACTCTAGACAACACTTGTTTGTGGATGTATTGATGTTAGCCATTCTGACAGGTGCTAGGTGATATCTCATCGTGGTTTTAATTAACATTTCTCTGATGATTAGAGATCTTTTCATATGTCTATTGGCCATCTGTGTATCCTCTTTGGAGAGATGTCTGTTCAGATCCTCTGCCCATTTATTTTGCTGTTAAGTATGAATTCCTTATATAGTCTGGATTTTAACCCCTTGTGGGGTGTATCATTGGCGGGTATCTTTTTCCATTTAGTAGCTTGATAGTTTCCTTTACTGTGCAAAAACTCTTTAGTTGGATGTAGTTCCCTTTGTGTGTTTTTTTTTCTTTTATTTCCCTTGTCCAAGAAGATATATCTAACAAAATATTGCTAAGAACAATATCAAAGAGTTTATTTTCTGTATTTTATTCTAGGAGTGTTATGGATTCAGGTCTTATATTTAAGTGTTTCATCCATTTGAGGTTTTTATATATATGTAGTAAGAGAGTGGTCTAGTTTTATTTTCCTGCATATATCCGTCCAGTTTTCCCAACACTATTTCTTGAAAAGACTATTATATTCTTGCCTTCTTTGTCATGGGTTAATTGACTATGTGGTGGGTTTATTTCTGGACTCTCCATTCTGTTCTATTGATCCATGTGTCTCTTTTTACATCAGTATCATACTGTTTTCAGTACTACAGCCTTTTAGTATAGCTTGATATAAGGTAGCCTGATTCCTTCAACTTTGTTTTTCTTTCCATATAAAAGTTAAGATTATTTGTGCTAATTCTGTGAAAAATGCCTTGATATTTTGATAGAGATTACATTGAATCTGTAGTTTGCTTTAGGTAGTATAGACATTTTAATAATGTTAATTATTCCTATCCATAAGCAGGGTATATTCCCCCCTTTATTTACTTGTTTCTTCCTCAATATTTTATCGCTTTCTGAGTTCAAGACTTTCATCTTCTTTGTTAAATTTATTTCTAGATGTTCTGTTGTTTTTGAATGTTATTTTTCATTGTAGTGTGACTGGCTAAATTTATTTTTATTTTATTTATTTATTTTAAATATATTTTTATTGATTTCAGAGAGAAAGGGAGAGGGCGAGAGAGATAGAAACATCAATGCAGAGAGAGAGAATCTTTGATTGCTGCCTCCAGCATGTCCCCACGTGGGATCAAGCCTGCAACCAGAATTGAACCTGAGACCCTTCATTCTACAGACCAACACTCTATCCACTGAGCCAAACTGGATAGCATATGACTAAATTTAAATTTGTAAAAAAAATATAACTTGCAAAAATAATCTAATGGTTGATTGTTTTCAATGTATTAAAGTATAGAACATAAAGCATTCATTCACATACAGTCATAAATTGTTTTCTCTAGAATGGATTATGAAAATTTCTCATGTTAAAATTAAGTTTTAAAAAACGCTGAGAAAAACTTTTCTTAAAAAAATAACTTTTCAAGGTCTTTCAGTTAGTGAAAGATCTGTGATCCAGGTTTCCTTAATTCCACTGTGTGAGTAACCAGATTTACTGCATTTTGTTTTGTATGTTTAGATGCACCACTAATCTTAAATCAGCAGGATAGGATGGGAAAGTAAACACACAACTTTATTTATAAGAAAGAGAAACACTAGGTGATATAGCCTGCTGTGCTCCTGGAAGGGAATGCACATTTTGGCACTTCTTTGTGAAGTTTGCATTGCCAACATCCTTTGCATCTGCCTAACAACTTAGGTCAGCAGCAAAACCAGTCTGAAAGCTATTCCAACTTAAAATCAGGATCTGCATTATAAGATTTTATCATCTCCATCTTGTGACTGGGGACACCCCAGGATGCAACACCTCAGAGTTGATATGGAGTAAGCAGGGCAAGTTACCAAAGACTTCCACTCATGAGCATTAACCAGACTCAACCACCATGATGTAAGCCTGCCTGTCCACTCTAGCCAGAACAATAGGCATCAATTAACTAAATAGGACATCTGATTATTTATTTACATTGAGAACAAAGAATAAGGTCACCAGTGCTGATGGCTTTCCCAAGGTGTTTTGGCTAATATAAAGTGGCTTTCCAATAAAGCTTCATGCTGTCAATGATTCTTCTCTTATTTCTGGGCAAGTTCTCTAAATTACATTGTATAAGATATGTCTTTAAATATGTGAATCACATAGGTTTTGCATTATATATATATATGCTGTATATATGTGTGTGTGTATATATATATATATATATGTGTGTGTGTGTATATATATATATATATATATATATATATATTTATATCCATAAGACATTTTCTTCCAGGGGACTGAGGTTCTAATTTTATCATGAAAATCAATGGAAAAGTACTTTCTGCTAACACACTAACTTTCTTTACTGAAAATTCTGCTAGATCACATTAGATTAGGGACGACTAGCCAAACATTTTTTTGGCTTCCGTGGCAGTGAAAAAGGAAGCAGACATCAAATTATTTGGATATGTTTTGTAGTAATTGAAATTATGAAAAGTGTGGTTATGCCTTAGAGACTGAAAATAGATGCTGGACTCTGACAGGTAGAGTGTTTTCCCATGAGACAGTAAAGAGAGGATGAGATCAATTAAAACCAGGCAGAACAAACTACAGGTGCATTGAAAGAATCAATGAGGAGCTTATAGTTTTTCATACATGCTAAACTTTCAATTGATTCGTTTGCTTGTTTGTTGCATGACAAGGCGCAAAAGTGAAATGGGAACACAGGAAAGGAAGAGTGAAGAGAGAAAGTTAATAGTACCCTGCCTGGTTGCTAATGGGCTCTTCCTAGATTGACTTACATGGTTAACTGGGCAGGTAGGCACTGCTTCATATTTCCTGAATGTGTTCCATTGATATTGAGTGCTGTGTAAAGATAGCAACATATCAAATACAGTTCAAAGAATACAGAACCTCCTTATGACAATCAAGGTTGCATTTAGAATTATATATATCTCAAAAGAAATGTATCCATGTATATCTATAATTTATTATTTTGGGGATTATAGAATAATTTTAGAAAGTGAATATATTTTATGTCACATAAAATTCAGCTTTTAACAAGTCTTTTTTAGTTTTCAGAATGATTATTCATGTATTTTTAACCAAGCACATGTAAAGTTCTTGGACAAAGATATTTTAACAAAGTAAATGACTTCAATCTGAAGTGAAATGGAATACAACTGAAATAAATGATTATGGCACATCACCGTTTTTTTAATAGTATATAGTTTATATATAGTTCATTAACAGCATATAGCATTTTGTTTCTTACATAAGAGCACTTTAATTTATGGATTAAATTGAGATCAAACCCGCAAAGAACTTCATACAATAAATCATTGCCATCATAAAATAGTGACTAACAAAAGATAAAAAGCAAATTACCTCATTATCAATTTGAGAACAAATTTTTAGAAAAGAAAAAGTACCATGAACAGATAAGCCAAAACAGTATTTCAAAATTATATTTTAGAAGTATATTACTAGGTAAATACATTTTTCCAAATATAGCTATCTTTGTTAACCATTCTATTTTAATGTAATGAAAATAAATAGCATTATCTCACTTATGTGTGGGATCTAATAAACAAAATGAATTGATAAACAAAATAGATCCAGAGACATTGAAACATGCAATAGGCTGACATGTTTCAGAGGGAAAGGGTGAGGGTTAAGAAGACATTAACTAAAGAAATGATATGTGTATATGCATAATCCACGGACATAGACAATAGTGTAGTAAATGCCTGGAGAGGGGGATGGGAGCAGGGTGGAGGGGGCCGAGCGGGGGAAAAAGGACATCTGTAATACTTTCAACAATAAAGACAAATTTAAAAAGATACTTCAAGGAGATGTCAATTATGCAAATGTTTGTTATATTTTATAGGTGGGGGGACTTCATTTCAATAGTGTGAGGACCAAAGCACGAGTTAGCAAAATCAGATGGTTCAGAAAGTAATGAATCTTCTGCAATTTGGTCTATAGCGTCACTAACATTTTTCAAAGATGTCATTGTTCAGCATTGCAGTGGCTCTTCAATATACATTTGGCTTTTACCTCCACCAGCAGTTTATTTATGAGATTCAATAATGAGAATGACTATGTTTTTAAATTTTGGTCATAAATTGAGGGGCACTGAAAGGAACATTTTAGCAATATGAAGATTTTTTTAAAGCCAAGGATTTATTGTAAATAATGGAGAATTCAGAGTGGTTTGCTCTAAGGAAATATGTGATATATACAGCACCGTTTGTAATTAAATTGATGAACTATTTTCAGGGCTCTTATAAAGTCCAAATGTCAGAGATATAAATTTGTTCATCTTATTGGATGAGTTATATCTCTTTACGAAAAAAAAGTAGAATTAAATATTGTCACTGCTCATTGCTAAGCATATTTTGGAAAAGAAAAACATCAATTATTATTGTGTTATGGGAGTTTACTTTGACAAAGCTATCGTTTAGAGGAAAACATGTTTCTTATAGTTGCATGAATATTATATATATATACACATATATATGTATATATATATATGTGTGTGTGTGTGTGTGTGTGTGTGTGTGTGTGTATATATATATATATATATATATATATATATATATATATAATGTGCATATTATTCTTCCAGAAGACTGATAGCATTAAATCAATTTCAAGTGTTTGTGGGCTACTTTAGTGCCTATGACCCTGGCACCTATGGATTTACTTTGTTGATAATGAAACTCT
The DNA here is from genome assembly GCA_004026805.1 of Lasiurus borealis. Taxonomy (NCBI): domain Eukaryota; kingdom Metazoa; phylum Chordata; class Mammalia; order Chiroptera; family Vespertilionidae; genus Lasiurus; species Lasiurus borealis. The sequence goes on along the minus strand of PVJN01013038.1, from coordinate 12,471 downwards.
AAGACAATTGAACTGAAAAGTTGCCTTTTATCTGAAGCTATTTACAGTGCTAAAAATGTATGCCTTCATCTATTTTAGGAAGTGTTTGTTTATTTCTTTCTCTCTTTTACTTAGCACAAGTCCTAAATGAAAGCAGACCTAGACTTAATCAATGAGTAATTGGCTGGCAGAGCAAAGCACTTACACCAAATAGTCATCTATTTTGTCACCTGTAAAATGATGACATAGTAAACATACACTAAGCTCCCAATAGTTCATGTAAGCATTGTACACATGGTTTGAAATAGAATGTAAAGGAAAGGGAATGAATAAAACATGAAAGAAAGGAAGAAAAGAAAGAAGGGAGGAAGAAGAAAGGAAGGAAGGAAAGGAGGAAGAAAAATTTTCCTACAGATTTATAAAAGGGCCAGTTCTCCAGTGCAATTTGGAGATGCAGCATCCAAGTAGAGAAGGCATAGAGAATGGATACAATAGAATATTTTGCAGTTAAAAATGAATCTCTATGTGGGTGGCTTTGGAGAATAAGTTGGCTGTGGCTAGGTCATGTAAGAGGGCACTATACAGACACACTAGATAACCAGGAAGTTTTGGTTAAGTGTAAGTGGGACTCCTTTGGCATAGCCACATTTGGGGGGTTATTTTTCTTTTTGAAAAAAATATATTTTATTGATTTTCTACAGAGAGCAAAGGAGAGAGATAGTTAGAAACATAGATGAGAGAGAGACATAGATCAGCCGCCTCCTGCACGCCCCCTACTGGGAATGTGCCCCCAACCAGGATACATGCCCTTGACCGGAATAGAACCTGGGACCTTTCAGTCCGCAGACCGATGCTCTATCCACTGAGCCAAACCGGTTTCAGCTGGGGGATTATTTTTCTATACAACTTTTAGACAATGGTCGTGGAAAAGCTCCGGTAAGGAAATTACAGGTTATAAGTTTCATGCTAAATCTTAGAGGCACAATTCTTACACATGGGGTTGCTTATTTCAGGATAAAAGAAAATGAATCAGCACAGTTGGTATGGCTCAGTGGTTGAGGGTTGACCTATAAACCAAGAGGTCATGGTTCAATTCCCTGGTCAGGGCAAATGGTCTGGTTGTGGGTTTGCTCTCCAGTGTGGGGAGTGCAGGAGGCAGGCGATTAATTATTTTTCTCGTCATTGATGTTTTCATCTCTCTCTCCCTCTTCCTTCCTCTCTGAAATCAATATATATGTGTGTGTATATATATATATATATATATATATATATATATATATATATATATATATAAAGAAAATGAATCAAGGGTGGAAAATGTTAGGCTACAAATAGTTTAAAATATCTATAAACAGAAAAAATAGTCATGAGACTGAAAATTGAGACCTGTTATTTCTCAAATATCAGTTAATGAAAATCTCATTTATCTTCCATTGTATCTTATGTTTCCCAAGATTCTCTGGATATTATTGATACAAATCAACTTTGGCCACTAAGGGGACCTCTTCTATTTATTGTGTGAACTTCAGTTATATTCACATGTTTTAACACAACAAAAAATGATAAACTTAAAATAAAACCATAGATTAGACCAACAATATTTTTACTGAGTTGAGGAAAAGGGAAATCATTTTTTTAAATGTTTTGATCTGAATAAACTGAGTTAGCTCTCTTTTTGAATACAGATTTTTAAAAATTAGGCTGATTCCACTACAGAGTCTAGGTGACTAAAGTATTTGAATTAAGAAGAAGTAAGTCATAGTTTTTATTTGACACTGAAATGAGAACTTAGGGTTAATAGATAGGGCTTCTATGTGGATTATGTTCTTTCAACATTTCTTCTTTTGCCATATGCATATCCACTTATTATTTCTTTTATGGGGACATTTATAAGATATTTACTATCTTCTTAATGACACTTTAAAGTTAATGTTTTCATTCATATTTTATTTTATTTAAAAATGATTTAAAGTGGCCTATAAAATACGCATTATAAGACATGACATCATATTTTGTAATGACTCAACCATATTAAATCTATCAAAAACCCAGTCCTTTCCCACCCCAACCTACCCCCATATTGTTCTTGTGATTTGAAAATGTAATCTTGGCGCTCGCTCATTGTGTAAGATTGTCATCAGTTGCCGTGGAGTGCCCTTGCATACACTTATCTATTGATCTGACCTAGTCCCATCTCATTGCTTTCATTTCCATCTTTCTGCTACAGGCAGAACCAAACCAATTCATCTGTCATAGCATATGTGGGTTAGCTGCCCTCAGGTGCATTGGTCAAACTGAACATGCCCATAGGGCGTTGTTTTGAATTTTGTCTCCGTAACTTTAAAGCATTTTCTCTGGCCCAACTCATCTCTTCCTCTCACCTTCCCATCCACAAAGTAATCTGTTTTCCAGTGTTGCCAATCTGCCTTTCTCTTTCCTTAATCAATTCTCATACTTATTGTGAACAGTTCTTCTGAGCTTGGCATCAGCAAGATAATTCAGTGGGGGAAATTTACATTAATTTATCAATGACTCGAGTTGGTCTTGGAGGAAACAAACTTTTTGAGCTGAAGGCTTTGTTATGTTAAGATACCAAAACAGGGGTGTATATGCAGTTAAAAAAATGCTTAGTCGACAGTTACCTCTCTAATTGATAGAAATTGAGGAAGTATAATAATGTGAAAAATTCTGGCATTGCAATAGGGAGTTGTTATAGCACCAGAGATGTGTGCCAAGAAACTTCACTTAGATTTGTTCAGGTGGGTCAGCCTATTATTATATTTGTAAAGTATCCATCCTCAAATTATTAAAAGCTACAGGGTGTGTGTGTGTGTGTGTGTGTGTGTGTGTGTGTGTGTGTGTGTATGTGTGTGTTTGTGGACTCATGAATGTTTGTTTTTTTTTCAATTGAGTAGAAAGGTGGTCAGTTAATTGTAGTCATTCTATGTGCCCAGAAGTGAGAATCCCGAGATGGAGTGAGAATCCTGACTTTATATTACTACAGGGTTTGTCGCAGTAGCTGTCCCCCTTGCTCATTAATTCTGCTGAAGTGACAACAGCTCAGCTGGGACACACGAGAAGGCAATAAGCCTGCAGACCAAGTTCTAGTATTGTCAGTCTTCTAATCAGCTAAGGTATTCTTATCTGACTTCAGGTACTTATCAACCATGGGAAGTGTGGGGAGTAGGGTATATTGCATCTGTTGTCAAGGTGAGAAACACCAAGAAGAATGCCATCAGTCCACTATGAAACCATCCGATGAAACTCTAACCTTGGCCAATGGTAGCTATAATCAGGAAGATCTGATGGGCTGACTCACAGATTCCTCTGGCTTTTGGCCTAAATGTAGTCAATCAAATATGAGGCTTCTAAGAATAAAAAAAAACAACAACATGCCATATGTTAACTAAACTTATATTTTGAGGTTTAAAATCATTAGAGATTTTATATCCCTTTTTAAGTTTTCTAAGTTGCTTTTCCAAATAGCTTTCCCTGGATAATATCATTTTCTAAATTTTCAGATATATGCATCCTATCCATATTAGAAATCCCTAAATTGTGAAGATGTTCCAAGAAGATCCCAGGTCTTGGTATCTGTTTTAGACCAAATGATACCTTTGAATTATGATATTATTCTGTTATTTTATAAAAATAAGGGTAATTAAGTTAATCTAACACTTAATAATAGTGTAAACTCATTCCTTTGTGCCCAATCTTGTGCTAGGGGCTAAACCAAATTGTTTCTCTCTCTCTTTTTTTAAAATATGTATTTCATTCTTAAATGGAATGGCTGGATATTCCTGTGCTTTTCATAGTTCGTAGATGGTAAATAATATATACAAGGCGTTTTAAGATGTGTGGTGCTTGCCAAATATTAGTGGAATATCAGAAAGGAGGAAAAGAAGCAACAATACAACTAAGCAAGTTACCTACCCCCTTTTTCTCATTTCCAGAATAATTACAAACTATGACAATTTTGACATAAGTTAAAACCACTCTCTACTCTGCAAACCAGACTTTATTCAGAAGGTTACTCTGAGTCCTACAGATCATGGCAGTATCAGAGAGGCCATATTTTTACATGAATGAACCATTCCAGGACAAATCCTACAGTCTATTAGACACAAACACGTTATCTTCCTATTTCAAATACATATGTCTTCTTTTGCTCCCTTGATGTATCTCCGGTAAATGCATGTATTTTGGCTTTATAAGAAAATTTCCATTTTCCACTCCCATCAAATTGTCTACACATCATCTCATCCCAATAATGGTATAAAGCTGAGTCTGCCCTGTGTGTCTCAGTTCATTTTCTTAGGGGAATGTCTGATTCACAGCTTTCGTTTGCCATCTGGGAAATGACAGGCTGTATTAAGTTCCTTCAGTGGTAATCGTTATATTTATTTGGGGAGTTATTGCATTTCATTTTTTATATCTTTGCATATGAGAACCTCAAATGTACTTCCTTTCTGATCTCCCTGGGGTAGACAGAAATAGCAGCCTCAGAGCTTTGAACCACGTAAGTGGCGGGACTAGAAACACCAGCATATGACAGACTAAAGTGAAATTGTGCTACACGCGACTCCATTCACTCAGGCAATTCGCACCCAGATAGAAAGTCCTTCTCTTTTCACGTTTTATAGATGAACTGCTTCAGTGTTGTTGGTTTTTCTTTTTCTTAATGCTATTCCCAGTTGTGGAGAGTAAAGAGGCACTTTTCATCTATTGCCTAAAATCCCTGTCAAGGAGAACAAGTGATATTCAGAGAGTTATTGCTATAAATTTTGCTTAAGTGTTTATTTTTTTAATTGATATTTCTCCATGCTCACACAAAGGACTTATGGCATTCTCTAAAATTTGTAAAACACAAGTATCTGTTAATTATCTTATATGCAAGTTATTATAAATTCAATAACTCTTACTTTCTGTTGATTTCTATCACATTATGATTGCAATACCTGTGTGCTATATTTTGTAGATGGTTTTTAAGGTATAGTCATTTACCTTTAATTATATATGAGTATATATCAACTAATAAAATATAGCTACATTCTGCAGTGTGAATTTATTTTTCATGATCCCGACTCACAAGTGGGAGATGCTGTAACTTGGATCTCATCCAGGAAAGTGGATGAATTGATGAAATAATCTATATTTCCAAAATTCTAATGCTATGGGATGGCACCTTTAAAATTTAAATTTTGGGGGGTAAACATGGAATTTAATTTTTTCCCATTTTTTTAAAAGTGCAATAAGTCTGGAGAGCCTTATGCTAAGTGAAATAAGCCGGTCAGTGAAGGAGAAACACCACATGATATCACTCACTTGTGGATAATAAAGAACATTATAAACTGATGAACAAAAGGATAGATACAGAGGCAGTAAAGCATCAAACAGACTGTCAAATCACAGCAGGAAGATTAAGGAGAGGTGGGGTAGATAAGAGATCAACCAAAGGACTTGTATGCATGCATATAAGCATAACCAATGAACACAAGACACTGTGGGATTTGAGTATGCCTAGGGTGGGGGGGGGGCAATGGGAAGATATGTATACATATAACACAATAAAAAATTAAAAAATAAATGAATAAATAAAAACAAAACAAAAATAATTTTATTTTAAATATGTTGGATTAGAGAATTTTCTAAAACTCTACATTTTCCTGAAGATATGCCCTCTTTAAATCACATGATAAGATATCAGATCACTGCTCACCAATCATGCGAAGACAAAAACAATAAAAATTCTAAGCTTTTATTCCTCCTGAGAGATGTCACCTCATGTGGTTGGGTCTCCCTATGTACATTAGGGTTCTTCCTCATTCTGCACCAGCATTGAAAGAAATGAAGGGGGAACGTACAGAACTTGCCAGCCCGAGATAGTCATGTTACATTATTTTGCCCTTTTGTGTCCTTGCATCTGCATTTTTCCAGCAAGAACAAAATAATCTTTGATGTTTTTCTGGAACCTTAAGGAAAACATTTATTTAAAAGAGACATTATTGTTTTCCTAAGTACAGATATACCCACAGGGAAATTATCTTGACTAATCTTCAAGCAGTATCCAGATAGGGTGGCCATTTTCATCCATTTACTCCTTTTCTGTGGAGTAAAAAAAAAAAAAAAAGCATTTTCTCTTGGAATCTTTCAAGATAATTAATTTTGTGTGCACACTATGATTTAGCAGGCTAACCTGGCCTTGTTAAACATGTAAGATGTTTCTGACCATCAACGCTATAACTCAGAGCTCTCGCTTTCCAGAGCAAGAGCTGTTTAAATCACAGCGTTTTGTCACGGATCCCCGACTGCTGCTGGCCAGATGTCCGAGCTTGGAAGATACTCTCTCTGAGTAATTGTAAAACATGGTTCTCCAATCAGCATATATTATTACAGGCCAGAACCGCCCGTCTGAATTTCTGTTGAAGTTGTAACTTAGTCACTTAAATTTTGTCAGACATTCTTACATGTCTCTATTGGATTAAAAATGTATTACCTTATTTCCCTTGTATAATGGTGTTGACAATAAAAACATACTCTTTTGAGTAATCTAATTACTCCTAAGGGATAGCTGCCTTTGTTTGTATGATGAGATCTAATTGACATCCATGAAGTGTTTCTTAGCTCTTTTAATGTTAGCCCCCAAAAGCAGTGTTTTTAATATGTTTTTATTATTATTTTTTTAGAGAGAGAGAGAGAACATCTTTTGGCTGCCTCCTGTACATCTCACTACCAGGGACCTAGCCTAAAACCGGGGCAAGTGCCCTCACCAGGAATTGAACCCTTTGGGTACCTGAGTTGTTGCTCAATCAACTGAGTGACACCAGTCAGGGCTAGAATACTGTAATAACTATTAAAGGAAAAGAGAAATTAGGGGCCTTTAGCTATGAAAGTAAAGGATGAGAAACAAATTTAGTATTTTGTTTTGGTTAGTTTTTTGTTTAATTTTTTTTTTTCAAGAGGGGGTGGGAGATAGATTGAGAAAGCAGGCATTATTTTTCTTTCTTGCTTCCAATTTTGAAGAGAAACGAGAAGTAGAAAGTCACATATAAAGTCTTCTTTAACTTCCCCCCAAAGTCTACATATTCTGAGTCTTTGAAAAAGAAGGGGAGGCACCCTATGTTGAGACTTGGTTGTGTTCGAAGTATAGAGTAAAATGTTCTCTGGGACTATGCATTAGATTGCTGTTAAAGCTGAAATAAAAGTCAAGATGATCAAGGACAAAATCCTATTATTCTATAAGAGAACATAATTTAGCAAAAAGAGCATCAAAATGGGAACTCAGAACCTCCATTTTAATCTTTCTTAGGAAATCAACCCAGCAATCCGTCAGTTTTGCTGTCCCTCCATTTCCATATTATGAAACTGTGGAATAGAGTAGAGACTTTTAAAATCTCATCTCAAAGGGAATTTCTTAACTTTATTTTTTCTAATATTTTGTGGGACATTTTGAAATTTGACAACATAAATAAAATGTAGATACTTAAAGTGAAAACAAACAATTTATCACAACAATCATAATAATTTTAAATCCATGTAAGGATTGTGGCCTAGAATGTTGACTGCAACAAGGGAAAGCAATAAATAACATTACAAAAACAAAAACACACACATCTAAATCATCATGAACACAATTGATTTTTATTCTCTTGCTTTTTGGTTTTGTTTGAATTGTAATTTCAAACTATACTTTCAAAACTAATCATAAAAGAGCCTAATAGCTAGCAATAGATATTTTCTAAAATTGAGCCAAATGTAATTTCCTGCACATTTACAATCAAGCAAGTCTTATAGTTTATAATATTCTCTTCAATGGACAGTCTACATATGATGTCTTTCTGACTTTGCTCTCTTTGTTTAAAATTATAGTTTATTCTTTACAGAAAACTACACAGACTGTGATTGGCAGACAATTGCATAAATCGAAGTGCATTTTGAAAAGTAGGAAGCACTGAGAACTATAGAAGCTTATATGATTCTAGAAGTATTATTATATTTTCTTACTTATGTACTCAAACTGAGCCTTTTACAATAACTAAAACTAAGTACATTGGTAAATGTTATCCTTTTGATTTTTTAATGATTTTTAAAAAAAATATGTTTATATTGATTTTAGAGAGAGAGAAGGAGCAAGAAAAAGAGAGAAACATCAATGAGAGAGAGTCATCCATGGGCTGCCTGCCACCCAACCTCTACTGGGGTCAAGTCTGCAACCCAGGCATGTGCCTTGACCTGGAATTGAACAAATGTGCTGTTCGTTTATGGATTGACACTCAACTACTGAGCCACACAGACTGGGCAAGACCCAGATGTTTTGAGTAGCATTCTCTAAAACCCCAAAACCAAACAATTTAAGAAATTAGGTATCCATGACTTAGGAGTTCAAATCTTCAGTGTCTAATCTCTAGGACTCTTCCCACAGAAAGCCATTGTTGCAGATAGTATTCCTGGAAACCAGGGAAGTGAACTAGCACAGCTATATGTTATGTACAGACTTCTAGTAGAGACAGCATTACAGCTGAGGATCCTTTGTCTGGGTATCTGACTCTTGCACTAGATTGACAGTCGTATGAGTAAAGAGACAGTGTCTGCTTCACTCAGAACTCTGTGTCTCATGTGTAGGTTTCAACATACATTTGATGAATAAATCTGTTTCCTTGATTTTATTTAAAATATGCCCTTAACAACTAAATATCAGACACAGGAAGCCTTCTACAGAAGTCTTCACTGTTCCTCTTTGATTCTCTTTATGCTTTTGTAAATATTTCTTGAGTGGTACTGTGTTCCAAGTACCATTTAGCTTCTAGCAAGAAAAAAAAGATGAACCATATGAGTTTGTTCCCTGTACAAATTCAGGATTCAGTGGGAAGAACATAAATATTGCTAAAGACAAAATGTGATCAGAAGTGTATAGAAAGGATGTTATGGCAGAGTAAAAAAATGAAGGAAACAGGGCAACTCAGCCTCATGTCAGGGCTGGATTTTTGATGGGGAAACACATGAGCAGACTTTTTTTTTGCTTCTTTTCTCCTTTAATCTCCTAAAATTACTCTTAAATCCCATGCTTCTTAGACGTGACCTACTCACATAATTGTGCATCATTTTTTCCACAAAGGATATTTTTTTAATCAGAGATATTTTCAAAGGTTAGTTAAGTTCACTCGCCACTTATTTTGAACCCGGCTTTTATAAAGAACTGCCTAACAATGCCTCCTTTGTGCGTCTCTATGCAAACACGAAAGTTACCTGGGTGAAAGGGATTCTCATTAAATGTTGGAAAACTGAAAATGGCATGTAATCCTCTGTAGTGACGTAAGACAACCCCAGGTTGCTCAAGCATGCATGTACCCGTACACGCCTGTGTTTTTCCTTTGCCCGGGTATAATTTTCTCTCTCTTCTTTTTGGACAACTCCTACTCGTACATTCATGTCCACAAATATCATCTCTTTTCACGGACTTGTGTAACAGCTCCAAGATCCTGCATAAAATGATAATCTCTGCCTCCCTTTCTAACATTTGGTATGCATCTCTGTCAGGGAATATTTACTGAGAGCCTGTTTTGTTGAAAGCACTGTGCCAAGAACAAAGAGTCACTTCAGCTCTCCAGACAGGGCTGTTTCAGGCCAGAATGCAGAGCGTAGACTTACTGGTTATTTATGGCCAGTGTCCATTCCGAATGCCCCAGGTCCTCGCCGTACCAGTTTGTTAAATCTTTTGAATGTCGCCCCTACACAACGCGTGAAGAATCTCTGGGCATTTTCAGACATGTCACTCATATTTATTTTTTTAAAGCTGTACTACCACACCTGTTTGACAAATTCCTAGTTAAAATGTGTGTGTGTGTTTTTTTTTTTTTTCTTAAACATTCCACACAGGAGTGTCAATTCCTACCTAGTCTGTGAATCCTTTGGGAACTGAAGGGCACTGTAGAAAACCCATTTAGGAAATATGTGTTGAAGCCAGATGAAGCAGAGTATTTGTCTGGTGCCTATACATATTCATTGGCAACTGGCAACATGAAAAAAGAAGCGATAGAGGAGGTTGTCCAAATGTGCATGGCATCCTAAGCCTTGTCTTTAAAGGCATATGCACCTGTTGGGTTCCAGTCAGGGCACATGCCTGGGGCCTGGGTTACAGTAGGGGAGTATATGGAAGGCAACTGATGGATGTTTCTCTCTCACACATAGATGTCTCTTTCTCTGTCTCTCTGTCTCTGTCTCTCAGCATGCCCTCAGGTGTAGATTAAAAAAGGATTAAAAAATAATAGTAAAAGCATGTGTAACTTTATAATCTGATAGATCTAAGACTGCTTCAGAAGAAAGACAGGAGAGAATAAGAAAGACTGGAGAGAATGTGAGAGAGAGAGAGAGCGAGAGAGAGAGAGAGAGAGAGAGAGAGAGAGAGAGAATCTGTAGCTGAAAACTCAGTTTGAAATACATGACTTTAAGGTCTGTTTTCTCTCATCAATGAATGTAAAACAAAATTCAGAGTTTTTAGTCTCTGGTTTTAAATAACAGTCACCTTAACTTAACAAGTAACATAGTGGATATTAGAGATCAAACAGGTTCATGTTCAAATCCTATTTCCTATATTTAGAAACTGAGTGTTATTAGATGCTTCGAGTTACTTTTCTGAGCATCTTTTCTCACAGATAGTTTTTGCATGGATTAAGGAGAAAACTATTGATTCTTGATCATTTTCAGTTTCACATACCAAACTTTGTTCTCCGAATTATTCATTAATTGAATTACTGCCCCCGTTTAACACTCGAGGAAACTGAGTTCTTAGAGTTCACTTTGCCTCCTGCACCCGCAAACATCTTCACCCAGGCGTCAGATCATGGAGTGGGTCTGTGTGTGCCCCTCACCCTGTTGGGATGCATACACATTTCCTCCATGCCGTACCTGGCATGTGATCAGTGCTATATAACAGGGTTTCATTAATAACCGTTTTTAAATTGACCTACTTTGCTGCAGGCATTTGATGGTAAATTACACAGCACAGAAGTGTGACAAAGTGGTAGTTTTGCTTTCTTCCTGGCACAAATAATACTTCATGTGAGTTGAATGATATGTTTTAAATATCAGAGAATTTTTCCCCCAATTGCCTTTTGGAAGACCAAAGGGAAAACATTGCTTTCTTCCCTACTGCGTGTCCTAGGCTATCGATACTGGCACACAGAACACGCCGGCTAACTATTTATGAGATGTGTCCGGGGGAAGAGGGACTTAGTATATGTTCCATAGTGACAGAGGATATTTATAAAATGGATTAATTGTCACATAGAGTATGAAGAGTCCAAATCAGATGCTGTTCTCCGGAGGGGTGAAAGTTTTTGCTTCATCTGCCTAAATTTCTGGTTTCTTTCTTTCTTTTTTTAAAAATATATTTTATTGATTTTTTATAGAGAGAAAGGGAGAGGGATAGAGAGTTAGAAACATTGATGAGAGAGAGACATTGATCAGCTGCCTCCTGAATGCCCCCCTTGGGGATGTGCCCGGAACCAACGTACATGCCCTTGACCGGAATCAAACCTGGGATTCTTCAGTCCACAGGCCGATGCTCTATCCACTGAGCCAAACTGGTTTCAGCAATTTCCAGTTTCTCATATGTCAAGTGTAGGGTGAGATCAAACACAAAGGACGCTTCCAGCTCTAAGAAATTTACATGCATCTCATAGAAAAATTCAAGTTATTTGAATACAGAATCAACTGTTTTTTTAAGTTATCAGGTGCATATCACAATAAATTACTCCCGAAGCTGATTTAGAAGGTTCAATGGTATAGGATTGAAAGGTAAATCATATTGGCTCTTAAAAAGTTTGCTTTTGACCCTAAGTTTTTTAACTTGCTCGTGATAACTAAATGTGTACGTAGTCAGAGGAACCTTAACAACGGACTAGTAGAGATTATATTCAGGCTTCTTAATATGGGAAAATAAAAGAAGAAGAAAACAAATAGACTAAAACCAAGGCTCCAATTAGCTTGTGAATTCTGGCAGCAAAGCAACAAGAAAATAAACCCAAACACCTGCTGTGTGTTTATGTAAATCAAGTTTAGTCAGGATTTCTCCAAATGGGGTTTCTCTAAAATGTCCCAGGTAACTGTGGCTCAATAATTCTAGCTTTATTGGCAATTACGGTACATTTGATCAGTGTTTCTTAAAATGTAGTCCTAGAGCCATCTGCATCAGAATCACCTTATTAAAACTACAGATCCTTAGGTCCCACATTTTGAATCATAATCTCTCTCTCTCTCTCTCTCTCTCTCTCTCTCTCTCTCTCTCTCTCTCTCTCCCTGTGTGTGTGTGTGTGTTTCTCCCCCCTTCTCCGCACTCTGCTCTTTCCCACTCTTCCTCTCATTTTTAAAAGTGTCCTTTTCAGTATTTTCTATATCAATTTTTTCTTTGTAGTTGACAGTATTACAGATGCCCCTTCATCCCCACCCACCCCCCCTTCATCCCCACCCACCCCCCCTTAATCCCCTTCACCC
>PVJN01013037.1:0-49191 GCA_004026805.1 Lasiurus borealis | reverse complement strand
AATATGCATCTGAAATGGAAAATTCCTAATATTTTTCATCACAAATATAGTAGGTCAGCTACTTGATAGGTTAAACAGGTCTTTAAAAGTTAGCCTAGAAACTTACCCATTTATAATACCACTAGAGGCTGGGTGCATGAAATTCTCAGCCTGACCTGCACCCTCTCACAGTTCGGGACCCCTTGCTCCTTACCACCCACCTGCTCATTGCTCCTTATGGCTGCTGTGGAGACAGGAGAGGCTCCACCACCACGCTGTGCTCACCAGCCACGAGCCTAGGTTCTTGCTGAGCAGTGCTCCCCTTGTGAGAGCACAGTGACCACCAGAGGGTAGGTCCTATGTTGATCATCTGCTCCCTGGTGGTCAGTGCACATCATAGCAACCAGTCCTTCTGGTCATTCCACCATAGCAGTCACTTAGGCTTTTAGTACATAGACTAGAGGCCCAATGCATGAAATTCATGTATGGGGGGTGTGTGTCCCTCAGCCTAGCCTGCATCTTCTCCATTCTGGGACCCCTTGAGGGATGTCTGATTGCCCATTTAAACCCGATCCCACTGGGACTAAATGGGCAGTCAGACATCCCTCTCACAATCCAGGATTGTTGGCTCCTAACTGCTCGCCTGCCTGCTGTCCTGATTGCCCCTAATCACTTCTGCTGCCAGCTTGATCACCCCCTTACTACTCCCCTGCCAGCCTTAATCATGACTAACTGCTCCCCTGCCAGCCTGTTTGCCCCTAACTGCCACCCCCTGCAGATCTGGTCACCCCTAATTGCCCTCCCCTTCAGGTCTGGTATCCCCAACTGCTCTACCCTGCAGGCCTAGGTCCCCCCTAAGTGCCCTCCTCTACTGGCCTGGTCGCCAACTGCTCTCTTCTGAAGGCTTGATTGCCCCCAACTGCCCTCCTTTGCAGGCCTGGTCGCTAACTGCCCTCCCCTGCTGGCCATCTTGTGACCACATGGAGGCAGCCATCTTTGACCACATAGGGGCAGCCATCTTCTGTGTTAGAGTGATGGTCAATCTGCATATTACTTTTATTAGATAGGATAGAGGCCCAGTGCATGGGTGGGGCCAGCTGTTTTGCCCTGAAGGGTGTCCCAGATCAGGGTGGGAGTTCCCTTGGGGCATGGGGTGGCCTGGGTGAGGGGCCTGTAGTGGCTTGCAGGCTGGCCACTTACCCAATTATAATACCACTAGGGATTTATTTATCTTCTATAATTGAAACTTTATAGCCTTGAGTGGAGCAAAGCCTCCTGCTTGTTCTATGGCTGCAGCCATTTTTGTTGAGATTTATCTATCTTCTATAATTGAAACTTTGTAGCCTTAAGCAGAGGCCAGGGCAGGCCAGGGCTGTGGAAACTTGGCTTATTCCATTGCCAGAGGCAACTCAAGCCTCCTGCTCTCTCCAGCTCCATGGTTGCTGACATTTTGGGGGCGGTTTATTTATCTTCTATAATTAAAACTTTGTAGCATTGAGTGGAAGCCTAGACCTGCCAGGGTGTGTGGAAAGCTTGGCTTCCTCCATTGCCAGGAAACCCAAGCCTGCTGCTCTCTCTGTGGCTGCAGCCATCTTAGTTGGGTTAATTTGCATACTTGCTCCTGATTGGCTGGTGGACTGGCTTGAATGTGTAGCAGAGGTATGGTCAATTTGCATATTACTCTTTTATTAGATAGGATAAGATTTGTATATGTTTTTCAGGAGGAAATGCATTTCAAATTCCAAAGCTCAGGTTAAATATGAATCTTGAAACATAACAATTTGTAAGTGGGTAGCTACCTGTAAAAATGCTGGCAGTGGCTTAAGCAAGTTGGCATTATTAGGGAGAAAAGGAACTGGCTCTTAAGTCCTCTCTGCTTATAGGGTCAGCAAAAGAACTGAAAGTATCATCAAATCTACTATAGAGAAACTTAAAATAGCTCCTTGTTCTTGCTACATGTTTAGTGAAGGATGAGGGAAAAAGTCTCTTTAATTTACTTCAAAGAACATTTTGAAAAAGTAGACAATATGGGAGCAACTTTTATTTTTATTAGTAGGATCACAAAAGATTATGAAAACTCCTTATTGGTAGACAGCTAATAAGATTGATGCAAGGATATTAAAAACAAATTTATTCTTTAAAATGTGGAAGTTAAGCACCCTTGAAGATTGAAGATACTGTCTTTCCTAGTCACTGGCTTTCTAAAACAGGGAAATGAAAAAGTGGAAGTGAAAGATTGAGTAATCAATCTAGTTTTGCTTTCAGGTCACTGCACTGACTAAACTAGGAAACATAAAATTCCAAAAGCCTGCAAAAATTCAGAAATTTATCAAAAAAAAGCATTAACCGAGTGCTTCCTTTCTATTTCTAATGTTTTTTAGAGCATGAGTGAGCAAGCATGGATATGAGCACACATAACAGAATGCCTGGCTTATACTGGTTCTAAAGGAGTAAGTAAAAGCATAAGAAACATAAAAAGTAAAGCAACATCCCTGGTAAAAATGAAACCAACAATTGAGCAGTGATTTATGACTTTCTGTAAGATAACGCTACACTGCAACTTAAACAGATCTGTAGTAGGTGTATAACCCTCTGCATCTGTTCCCACCAGCTCCTTCATACTGAAAAGCCGTATTTCTCTTAAGAAACCAAAGATTTTCAAACCCCTAGCTGTGTTATCTAGCCTAAGTCTTATCCTGTAATGCTCTTCCCCTCTATTCACTATAGCCTCAGTGGTCTTTTGTTCCATAAATATTCAAGCCCATTCTTGACATGGGAACTTGTTCTAGCTCTTCTCTCTAACTGAAAAGCTCTTCCTCTTGCCACAAGATAAATTCCTTCTTGTTACTTCCTCAGAAAAGTGTTTCCCATACCTAAACAACCACCCTAGTGCTGGTATTATTTATTTTTAGATTTGTTTATACTCTTCTGTTCCCACGAGAATGTAAGATCCATAGAGCAAGGACCTTGTCTGTGTTGGCCACCATTATATCATCCACACTGAGAACAGTTCTGGCATATAGCAGACACTCAATAAACATACTGACCGTGTGGATGAAGAGTGGTCATTCAGTATTTATTGAGCATGGTGCCATATGCTGGCTACATATAATGCAAACGCTAATAAGAAAGCTCATGGACCTTCCAGTTTTGTGAGAGACCATAAACAAGGCAATACACAAATACTTACATATTGTGACAAATGCTATTAAGGAAGTAAGCGTTATGATTGAGAACCGAGGAAAGGCTATTTTAATTAGGGTGGTTAGAGCAAGGAGGAACATGCCTGAAATAAATTTGGAGAGGTAGGTGGGAGCCAGATCATGTAAGGGAATGCCAAGAAGTTTGATGTTTATTATATATTTTAAAACTAGAAGCTTTTAGGATTTTAAGCAGAGATTGAAAGCTGATTTGTGTTTTTAAAAGTATCTTAGACTTCTAGTCAAGTTGACTTGAAGTTCACAAACTCCTCATCTTTGTCTAAAACAGTGGTTCTCAACCGTCCTAAGGCCCAGACCCTTGCATACAGTTCCTCATGTGGTGGTGACCACCAATCGTGAAATTTTGCTATTGTTATGCATCGCGATGTACATATCTGCATTTTCCGATGGTCTTGGGCGACCCCTGTGAAAGGGTCGTTCGACACCCCAAAGGGGTCGCGACCCACATGTTAAGAACCGCTGGTCTAAAACATCATTGAATGAATATAGAAAATTTCAAAAAAATATCCCAAGTATATACACAATTAATATTTCCATGAACAACAACAACAAAAAAGTAGAAAAGTATATTAAATCAGTTAAGTCAAATATTACATCCATAATCAGGCCCCCTAAGCTTAAACAATTTTATGGATGAATTTTATCCACTCTTTGAAAAAAACAAATAACCTCTGTTTACAACTGTCTTATGAGAGCATGAATACAAAGGATCCACTCAGCTTTAGGATAGTGGTTACTTCTGAAGAGGGGTAGAATGGGATTGTGGAGGGCCACAAAGATTCAGCTATATCCATACCTTTTATTTCCTGAAAAGATCTGAAGCAAGTTGGCAAAATGTGAATAGCCCTCAAGAAGTATGAGTGGTAGGTACAAAGATGTCATTATGTTGTACTCCATATTTTCTGTATTTGATATATTTGAAATACTTTTTAAAAAATCAATTGTGCCTGATATTTACACAATGAAATGGAAGAGAGCAAAAGTGAAACAGGAAGCCCTTCTAGAAAGCATGTGTAGAAATCCTGGCTAGGATAGTGAATGGTGACTGAGACTGGAGGTGATAATAATGAGATTAAGTAGATTAAAGTAAGATTATCTATCCATGGAATAATTTGTGGAACTTATTGATAGACTGGATATGAGGAGCTCACAAGAGGAAAAACTCAAGGTTAATTTGTGGGTAAAGCAATGTGCACATGAAGGTGCCATTTTATCCGACGAAGAAAACTGGGAAAGGAACCAGTTAAAGGGCAAGATAGAATCCTGGTTTAAGTTCATCTCCTATTTCTTCCACTCAGACATAAGCTCTTTATGGGGAGCATCTGTCTACATTACCTTACCTCTGTATTCCCGAAAATTCCTAACATAACTATGCCAAATCAATGTTACAGAGTGTACACTGCCTATGCTCAGTTGGTCCTTTGTATATGGGATTCTACATCCATGAATTCAACCAGCATGGATTGAAAGTATTTGGGGGGAGAAAAGTTACATTGTTCCTGACATGTACGACATAGTTAGGCCTGTGATAACTGTGTCTGTACTAAACAAGTATGGACTTTTTTTCTCATTACTCCCTAAGCAATATAGTATAACAATTATTTACACAGCATTTACATTGTATTAGATATAATAAGTAATTTAGGGATAATTAAATTATACAGAAGATGTCAGTAGATTATGAAAAAGATTTACGCATCTGTGGATTATTATATCTGTGGGGGATCCTGGAACCAATCCTCCCAGTTACTGAGCGAAGACTGTATTATTTTGAAAACCAGATAACCTTTTCTAAAAGTGTCAGCTTTCAAAAACATTTGACATCACTTAATAGTCTAATAACAAAAAGAAACTTTCAAGAAGTTCCAATAAGTTTTATCATGCAGTTTATTTAGATTTTTATGTTCCATATACATTTTTCACATTAAGCCATTTTAATTAATTTTATATGATTTTACTAGGTAGCTGCATTATAAGCTACACAATATTAAAAGGCAAACCATTGTAAATGGGATAAAATTTATAATAGGGCTATTATTACATAGCATCTCCTTACCAATTACTATTCACGTATCTTAGTTATACAGAGCCCCTTTATCTCAAGTGAATCATAAATGACTTCAAATAAGTAGGTAGGAACATTATTGTAATATTTAGTTTGAGTTGGTATTCACATCAAAAACATTAGGTCCTTTATCATAAGGAAACTAATGTTTGAAGTGACTTGTCCAAGGGTGTACAGCAAGCTAATATAACTGCAAGCTAATTTTGCTGTGCTTAAAGAGCTGATGTTATTCTAATATTATAAACATTATGAAAATGTATAATGACCAAATAAAAATTTATCCAGAGGATAGACTTTGATTATTCTTTTGCTTACTTTTGAAGTCAGAATCATATGATACAGATATTTTTCTAATACTACATTATTGGAATGGTAGGAATAAAATCATGTAGACCTTTAAGGGATCATTAAAGCAAATCTGTTTTCCTTCCTAAGCTAAAAAGGTCACCAAGTTTCTTTAGAGGGAATTAACTGTGTCTAAAGAGTCATAATACTTGAGTATATTATAATACCACAAGTTTCGATTCTTATTTTTATGTTGCTCAAAACCAAAACAAGTATATTTCAACCACTGCATCTGGCAACTATTCCTTTTTTGGTGAACCATGACAACTAAGCATTAAGACTAGGTTAATTTTTATTTCAAACGCAGTGAATGCTGTGATTCTAAGCACATTCAAGAGTATCTTTATGCTTGTATTTCCCCTTCGTAATTTATTCTATTAATTTGGGGGATTTGGGGAGGGCAAGGACACCTTTCTGGTAGCTCAGAATTCAACAAAGGTAAGATCCTCAAAGCCATATGTATAACTATCCCTTACAAATAAATCAGGTCTTAATTTTTTTAATAGCTCAGAAGCAGTACTTTTGCATGCCAAAAGTAAATTCCAAAAGGTTTCTTAGGAAAATGGTTACAAATTTTTAAATGTGAGAATGGAGCCAGTTAAAAATAGAATGATCCCACATTTTTAGCAATGCTACTTGTTTCTGTGTTTACATAACATTATATCAATTTGATTTCTCTGTTTTAGAGGATGGATGTAAATGGAAACAGAATTGAGTTGAAAGGTGTAACAAGTTGTACATCTCTTAAGTTCAACATTGTATTTTTACTGGATTTTATTTTGTAAAGGATAAAAAAAAACAATGAAGTTGACACTGGGAAGTGACACCATAAACACTCCAATAGTGTAATTCTAGCCATAGTTCAAAATTAGAGATGGGAGAATATTATAATAAAGTTAGAGACTGGAAAGCTGTTATAATAGTCTTGTTCAGGAGAAAGCTTTATAAAGGCCAGATTTCTGTGTCCTACTCCTAGAGATTCTGAGTCAGTAGGTTTAGAGAAACTTCTCATATGCTTAGTAAAGAGCTAAACATGATCAAAAGCTCCGCCTTGTGAGAAACCAAGATGGCAGCATAGGCAAACACCTAAACTGCTACTTCACACAACATTTAAAAACTACAACTAAAAGACAAAATGGACATCATCCAGAACCACAGGAAGGCTGGCTGAATGGAAATTCTACAACTAGAAGGAAAGAGAAGAGCACACTGAAACTCATAGGAGCTGTGGAAGGCAGAGGTACAGAGACGCGAGCACAGAGAGGGAGGTGCGTGCGCAGAAAGGGCTGGCAACTGAGTACAAGGCTGGCTTTTTCAAGCTGGAGGAGACACAAGCTCCCAACTGCTCTGAACTCCAGTTCCTGGTGAGACTGGGACCCAGACTCATTTGGGAAAAAACTGGACTGTCTGGTAGCAGGTAAAACTCGAGGGCAGCTTTCTCTCAAAGGTGCTTGCAGTGATTAATGCAGGACACTGAGACCCAGCGGCCTCATAGGACAGGGCTGACTGGAAGCCATTGCTGTGTGCTCTGCTCTAAGATCCAGCCCCATGAAGCTATTGTTGTTTGCTCAGCCCCATCTAAGCAGAGTGCATAGGCTTTTGCATATGAATAGCTTGGTCCTTTGAATTCTAATCTTACCTAACAAACTGTAGCTGAGTCAGTGAGACCCAAAACATCCAAAAGAAGGCCCAAGGCCCCATAGCAGCTTGCACTGCTTCACAGCTGGGCCTCATCTGGGCACCTCCAAAACCCAAACAAAGAAAAGGAATCGGAAGATCTCTCTGTAGCTCCTGCTGGGTGGCTCAGGCAGAGGCTAAATTAGCACCTCCTTGGAGATCCAAGAGCTAGTGTGCCCAGGGGTCAGTGGGACTATCCACATTACAACACCTCAGATCCATAAAGGACATACTCTTGTCTCATAAGGGTGTCTCCAGCACAGAGGTTCTCTCTTTGCAGACAAAGCTGATCCTCAACCAATTGGCCTGGAGGTCAATTCCTCCCAGTGATACCAACAACAATCAAGGTTTAACTACAATAAGACTGTGCACACAGCCCACAAAGGGGTGCACCAAGAGTTTCCACCTCAGGCAACTGGGGAGGCTGAGTCACTGGGTTCTACAGGAAACCTAGCACACAAAGCCACTCTACCAACTCAGGGAAGTAGCCAAAATGCGGAGACAAAGAAACAGGTCACAAATGAAAGAAATGGAGGCAAGCAAATGATTGCATGTAGAGTTTAAAACCACGGTTATAAGGTTTTTCAAGAATTTTCTAGAAAAGGCTGATATATTAGCAAGACCCTTGAAGATATGAAAAAGAACCAACTAAAAATTAAGCATACACTGACTAAAATAAAATATAAAAACAATGGCTTCATGGGGCGGATCTCAAGGCGGAGCACAGCAGACTAGAGGATGGCAAGAATCAAGTCAAAGATTTGAAATACAAAGAAGCAAAAAACGTGCAACTGGGAAAGCAAAAAGAAGATAGTGTAAGGAGCCTCTTGGACAACCTCAAGTGTACCAACATCAGGATCATAGGGGTGCCAGAAGAGAGAGAGCAAGATACAGAATACCTATTTGAAGAAATAATGACTAAAAACTTCTCCCACCTGGTGAAAGAAATAGACTTACAAGCCCAGGAAGTGTACAGAAGCCCAAACAAAAGGAATCCAAAGAGAACCACACCAAGACACATCATAATTAAAATACAAAGAGCAAATAACAAAGAGAGAACATTAAAAGCAGCAAGAGAAAAACAGTTAATTACCTACAAGGGAGCACCCATATGATTGTCAGCTGATTTCTCAACAGAAACTACGCAGGCCAGATGAGAGTGGAAAGAAATATTCAAAGTGATGAATAGCAAGAACCTACAACCAAGATTACTCTACCCAGCAAAGCTATCATTCAGAATTGAAGGTCAGATAAAAGAGCTTCACAGATAAGAAAAAACTAAAGGAGTTCATCAACACCAGTATTATATGAAATGCTGAACGATATTCTTTAAGAAGAGGAAAAGAAAAAGTTAAAGATAAAAATTATGAACAACAAATACATATCTATCAACAAGTGAATCTAAAAATCAAGTGAATAAAAAATCTGATGAACAGAATAAACTGGTAAATATAATAGAATCAGGAGCATAGAAAGGGAGTGGACCAATAATCCTCGAGGGGAAAGGGGTATATCTATGAATGAGGACAGTGGCAGGAGGGAGGGGGGAGAGGTGAGGGCAGAGGATGGGTTGAGAACAGGGTGGAGAGGAGCTATGGGGGGGGGAAAAAGAGGAGCAATTGTAATAACCTGAACAATAAAGATTAAAAAAAAAAAAGAGCTAAACATGCTGGCTGATAGTGAGATAGTGCATCAAAGGGAAGATACCCCTGATGCTGACAATGAGTATCAGCAACCCATAAAAGTTACAAGCTGATTCTGCATTTTTACTACAAATGAATAGACTCACCTGGATCAGGGTCATATTTTAGGTCCAATGGATGTACAACAGGGTGGTATTCCTTCTAAACATAATATAAAACAGATTTAATTTCATCATTTAATGCATCATATAAACATTTTCTTCAGCTAATGTAAGTAAATATACTATTAGTAGTACCATTCTTTTACCCCCCTAAAAGTCCCCGCAAAATGAAATCCTGCAATCAGTAGGAAAGGGAGAGGAAAGAAGAAATCAATCAAAGTCTGAATTATACCTTTTATACTATTGCCACCTACTGCATACACTAAGAAATTACACCATAAAAATGTTAAGAAAAGCAATCAAGCAAATTAAAGACACAGAGACTAAATTTTGTGTTTCAAGTACTAGGTAGTCTCCAAATCATGAGTGAATTGTTTTTCAAAAGTTTACTTTAAGACAAGGGTTTTGAACTCAGAACTCATATTCCCACAGAAACTGTTTTTAAAAGTGGCTGCCACTGGCATGTCAGCACATTAAAGCCTACAGTATTTCCTGTGATACATTAGAGTAGCAGAATTACAGGAACAGAATCCACAATTCAGGCGAAAAGAAAGAGGAAAATTTTTTTCCTTATCTTGCCCAAAGCTTTAAGAGCCAAAAAGGTTTTTTAAAAAGCTATCTTGGGGAATAGGGGCTGCAGGTGGTGGTGGAGGGACTGAGCAAGAGAGAAAAGAGGCTGTCTTAGAATAGAAGTAATCCTGTTATTTGCAGATTTTTTTTATTTGCAGATTTTTAATATTATGGTATTATGCTATGTTAGTACAGTTTTGGTAATATTATTATATTTAAAAACTTTTTTCTTGAAATATTGTTTATTGAATGTAACATTATTATATTTAAAATCATTTTTCTTGAAAATAAAAATATAATAAATTAAAAAAACATTTTTTAAAAAAGAAGCTGTCATGCCCTAGCTGGTTTGGCTTGGTGGATAGAGCATTGGCCTGCAGACTGAAGGATCCCGGGTTCAATTCCAGTCAAGGGCACATTCCAGGATTGTAGGCTCAATCCCCTAGTTGGGGTGTGCAGGAGGCAGCTGATCCATGATTCTTTCTCATCATTGATGTCTCTCTCTCCCTCCCTCTCTGATATCAATAAAAATATATTTTTTAAAAAGTGCTCTATGTCCTCTTTAATAAAAAAATTAAAATAAAAAGCTGTCTTTAGTATCTTCACCCCATCCATTTTGTATCACTTTTAAACTTCCACAGCAGTACCTTACCTAGGCCTGCCAACTTACTTTCTTTTATGCAATGCTGATTACTAGGTTTTGTTTGTTTGTTTCAGGAAAGGAGGGGTAATTAATAGGAAAGGAGACACATTTTAAATGTCTTTCCTAAGAAAACTTTAAAAACGGGGTAGGGAATAAAGCAGAGTATTTCTTTGAAGAATAAGTGCTACAGAAATAAAAAGGAAAAATTCTGCTTATAAATATTTTTTTCTCATAGAATGACTAAAATATTGCCTTTACTGTCTAAAATAATTTCTGAAAGGAAAGTAATCAAAAGATTTATATGGAGCCCTGGCTGGTTTGGCTTAGTGGATGGAGCGTCAGCCTGCGGACTGAAGGGTCCGGGGTTTGATTCCGATCGGTGGCACATGCCTGGGTTGCGGGCTTGATCCCCAGTGGGGGGCATGCAGGAGGCAGCCAATCAATGATTCTCTCTCATCATTGATGTTTCTATCTCTCTCCCTCTTCCTTCCCCTCTAAATCAATAAAAATATATTTAAAAAAAATTTATATAGAAAGTATGCTCATTTTAAAAACTAAGGGCAAACAGTATATCAAAATGTAAAATATGTTATTTCTAGCTGTAGAGGCCAAAGCCACTCCCCAGCAAACCTACTCTTGACCCATCATGACTTTGGGAGCTAAACAAATTACACACAATTCATAAAGCAAATTTCAGTATTATGAAAAGATACTTAGTCTTCGCCATGAATTTAACTAAAGGGTCTTACAAAATATGTAATCATATACAAATAATATGCTAAACACAAATGACAAATAGAAAAGCCATAAAAAAATAAAATTCTTTTTCATTTTCCTTCCTGGTATCAGAATTATAAAGTCAATCTCCCATCTTCAAAGTCTATGTTAGTATGTTAGAACAGGAAAAAGTCTTCAAAAGACAAAAACAGTAGTAATTAAAGAAGGAAAAATAAAAATAAAAAAGTTATTTATCTCTACACGAATTCTATACTTTAACTTTTTATTGTAGTAAAAGAGACATAACATAAACTTTATTAAAGATAAATCATCTTACCAGAATTTCTTGTTTTGCTTTTATAATTTTTATGACACATTCAAGGATCTTTCTGGGATACTGCTTACGTTTCGTGGCTAAGTCTACTATGATTTCATCAAAGTGATCTTCAAGTTCTTTGATATCAGAATCTATTTAAGAAAGAAACATACCAAAAAAATTCCTTGAAACACATTGTGTATATTCTACATAGAATGTAATGTAATTAAACTCAATTTAGAAAACACAAAATAATTAAGGAAAACAAATATGGCAAGTTAGTAGATGCCCTCACTTCAGTGATTCATTCATATACTGAACAATTGATTAATCAGAGAAAGCTATTTTTTTAAAAAAATATTAAATACCAGCTTCTATTATAATACTCTCACAGTTATAGGGAGGAAAGAGGCTCCGGCCAGTTAGCTCAGTTAGAGCATTGTCCCAATATGCCAAGATGGCAGTTCGATCTCAGGTCAAGGCACATACAAGAAGCAACCAATGAATGTATAAATGCGTGGAGAAAAGAATCAAAGTTTCTCTCTTTCTTCCCCTTCCTCACTCTCTAAAATCAATAAATTTTTAAAAAGTTTTCTTAAAAACTAAAGGCCGTCAGCTTAACTGGTCTTATAGCTTGTGTTCTGCTATGTCAAAGCTTCACTAGTGAGAAGTACCATATATATTTTTTTGAAACATTTTTAGACACTACATATATATATCAGCATATATTTACATACCAGGTAGAGCTAACTGAGGTGCAGTATGGTCTTTCATTTATGTAATAAATATTAAGTCCAACTAAATTACTTATTTTGAAAGGTATTAAAAGAGATACGGTTGCCAAAACTGTTTTGGCTCAGTGGCTAGAGCATTGGCCTGTGGACTGAAAGGTCTCAGGTTCAATTCTGGTCAAGGGAATGTATCCTGGTTGTGGGCACATCCCCAGTGAGGGGTGTGCAGGAGGCGGCTGATCGATGTCTCTCTCTCTCATCGATGATTCTAACTCTCTACCCCGCTCCCTTCCTCTCTGTAAAAAATCAATAAAATATATTTTAAAAAAAGAGAGAGAGATACGGTCATTTCTTACTTTGAAAAATTATTTAAATGAGTAGCCTTCCCTAAATTTTAATTTATTCATTAGAAAAGCTCAATCAGTAACCTGAAAGGAAGAATGTACTATTTCACAATCAGCTAAATCAACTACATAGGGAAGAAAATAGTTTCTTAGCGCCACCTAATGACAAAGCTATAAAAGTGAAATGTATAAACAATAGGAGTCATTAATTTAACAAACATTTAGTGGGTGCCTAGTATGTGTCAAGCTAAATATTGAAAACATAGTAATGAGGAAAAAAATATATAGTCCCTGCTTTCAAAGAACTTACATTTTAATTTTTAAATGTGCCTGGTCAATCGTCCTGAAATAAAGTCCACTCAGGGTAGTTAAGGGGCAGAAAAGAAGTTGCTTTCACTTATGTGTATATTCCTATATTCATTCATTTGCTTCCACTCATTTAGACAATGACCTCAGTGAATAAAATAGACAAAAACCTCTGCCCTTGTGAAGCTTACTTATTGCTTCTATGTATCAGGATCAGATACAAATCCTATTAATTCTACCTGCTGAACATCTCTTACACTTTTTTCTTTCCTTTCTCACTGTCATGGGGCAGATCTTCACAGTATTATGCTGTACTACTGCAATAACCTCCCAGAGGTACCCCCAGTCTTGAATTTTTCCCTTCTCCAATTCATCCTCACAAAGCCAGCAGTTAGCTTTCATGTAAGTTCTACTTTAAAAGCCTTCACCAGTTCCCCATTACCTATAAGGTAATGTACAAATTCTTCAGCACATCCTAGAGGGCTCTCTGTGATCTGCCCAACTTAGCTTTCTAACAATATCTGCCATTAGTTTTCCCAATTCACTTCTGACATTTTCAAAACATAGCACTCCTTTGTACATGCTATTTCCTCTACTTGAAATGTCCTTCCTACCTACTTCCTTCTGTCTAGCACATTCTCATTTATTACGTTCATTTAACAACCCACTCTGTTATGTCTACTCCCACTTCCCAAAGAGTATAGTGATTCCTTGTCCATTTCCTTCCATTGACAATGAGTGGCTCAATGGTTAGGACCATGTCTTGCATCCATCTCCCAATGCCCATGAACAAAAAAGTACAAGGGTTATAACTATTTTCCCTCACAGTTATGAGGGGGGAAGAAGACAAAGATATACATACTGCACCCAGATTACCAACCTGTCAGGAAATATATGTGTTAATCTATAGAGTGATTAATCCTATTGCTAAAGGCAGTCTGTGCCAATCAATAAAGCAATTCCAAAATGACCTTAGAGAAAAAGAGTCAGATAAAGACACAGTAAAGGCTGTATAGCTTGAACTTGTAGATGGTTCTGATAATCACTCTAATAATATTTGAAAAATCCAGTGTTACTGTTTTTAATGTCTTAATACATAAACCAGAAAGTACAATTTGGTAACTCTGAGGAGATAACTACTACACAGAGATGTGCAAAAGTAGGTTTATAGTTGAAAAATTTATTCACAAAAGTTTATTCTTGTATTATTATTTATTACTATATTATTTGTTTGTATTACAATTGTAAACCTACCTTGCCCATTCCTGTAATAATCCCAAGCATTAGACAGTAAAGTATTATTTCAATGTTGAGAAGAAAAATTATAACCATAGAGGGTTATATGATGGGTTTGGAATCAGCTCAAAGG
The DNA here is from genome assembly GCA_004026805.1 of Lasiurus borealis. Lineage (NCBI taxonomy): Eukaryota > Metazoa > Chordata > Mammalia > Chiroptera > Vespertilionidae > Lasiurus > Lasiurus borealis. Next base: position 35,104 of record PVJN01013037.1, on the reverse strand, counting down.
TATCTGAGTAATCAGAACAGTTACAAGTGGTATTAAACTATGCTGATCAGATCTCTATAATACCGCTATAGGGACAGACAAAACACGCTGGCCCACTTCTTCAGGACATTGCTGAAGAACTGTGCTTCTTTTTCCACACTGATCATTATTTTTTTACTGAATTTTTTCTTCCTACACTGAACATTTTCTTTCTACCAAAAACTTTGATTTCTTTAGATATGTCAATTACATTAGTTTAAGGTACAATCAAGTCTGCTTTGGACCAGGAAAATGTTCTGTCTTTTTAAGGAGGTTTCTCTAAATATTTATCTCATACTTGACATAATATTCTTATAATTTAACTTCACATTCCTAAAGGTATTTCACTAAGAATCACTTGTAAAAATACAACTTGATTCATAAGGTATTAATCATAGGAATTCTCTGGGCCTGTTTCTTCATCTGGGGATAGTTCCACAATATTTTCCAATAAACTACTGACAAGGCACTTTTAAAGATTGATTAGATGAAAGTCTTGTTGAGAGTGCCAGACAGAAATATAAAGATCAAGGTACCTGCTATGTTGTTTTCCTCAGATTACAACTTCAATAGTCTTCTATATTAGTTTTCTCTCCCTCCTCCCAGTAAAATATTTTAAAGAGAAGTAACACTGAAAATGAGAATTCAAAATAAAATAGCTACAAAAATAATTCAGAAATTAGCAACCAAAGGAGAAAATGAAGTCACTTACCCCTGAAACAATCATCTGAAGCTTCTTGCCATGCCTGCCCATTAATGCTGACATTCTCTTGCACAGCAGATTCAAAAGTCTGCAATAAATTCACAATTGTAATGTCACTAAAAATAACTTCAAATACTGAATTTAAACATTTTGGCAAGATAACCTGTTTGTTTTTGGTTAATCCTCACTGAGGATATTTCTTTCCATTGATTTCTAGAGTGGGTAGGAAGAGAAAGAAAAATTGATGTGAGAGAGACACATGGATTGGTTGCCTCCCAACCTGCCCCAATCAGGGGCGAAGACCACACCTGCAACCCAGTACGTGCCACCCTTGACTGGAATCAAACCTTTGTTTGACCTTTGGTGTGCAGGCCAATTAACCACTGAGCCATGCCTGCCAGAGCATGATTTTAGATCTGTGAAAGAGAATATTTAAAAAGTAACAGACTATTCTATTAGTGTCCTATTTTCAATGAAGATTCCATTGCAATTAATTCTACCTACATTTTCACTGATAGCCATTAAACTACCTGAGATAATTCAATCCAAAATTTTAGAATAGTCTTTCAAACAAAAACATATACTTCTTAAATGAAATAAAAAAAAATAAAAGCTAACAAATTTGGGCTCAGTTGAATCTTAAGCACTACACATGCTGTGAATGAAAGTCATTGTTAACAAGAAGAAAAATATATATGCTTTAAAAAAGTGAAATTATGTCTGCTTTATAAAGGACTGTATTTTTTAGAGATGTATAGTGAAGTATGTAGGATGAAATCACATGACATCTTGAATTTGTGTGAAAATAGGAAGGAACAAATTTTTGATAACTGTTAAATTTGGTGATGGATATATGGGTTTTCATTGTACTAGTCTATTTTTTCAGTAGGGGAAGGCAGGGAGGGTTGGTGGGTGGGAGGTAATCAACCAAAGACCTTGTATACATATATACATAACCATGGACACAGATAATAGGGTGCTGAAGACCTGGGGCAGGAGTGGAGGGGTTGAGGGTGGGCTGGAGGGGGCCAATGGGGGAGAGAGGGGGACATATGTAATACTTACATAGAATAAAGAATTATTTTTTTTAAATGTTAATACATTAAAAAATAAAGGACTGCCCTGGCTGGTGTTGTTCAATAGTTACAGTGTCAGCCTGCAAACTTAAGGGTCAAGGGTTCAATTCACTTCCCAGATCTGTTCTGGGCATGTGCAGGAGGCAACCAATCAATGTGTTTCTCTCACATCGATGTTTCGCTCTCTTTCTCATGTCCCCCCCTCCACTCATTTTCAATGGTAAAAAATACCCTAGGGTAAAGATGAACAAAAAATAAGATTAAAGAAATTTGGAAGCACCACTAAAATTCTGAATGCACATTCCCTATTTATATAACAACTAGAGGCCCAATGCACGAAATTAATGCATGGGTAGAGTTTCCAGGCCTGGCTGGTGATCAGAGCCAATCTGTAGGGCAATCCAGGAGTCGCACTGGCACCCACCTTGGCTGGCCTGCGGCCTGCAGACTAAGGGCAGCTCCTGTGTTGAGCATCTGTCCCCTGGTGGTCAGTGTGCATCATAGCCACCAGTCATTCAGCTGTTCAGGTGATTTGCATATTAGGGTTTTATTATATAGGATGAGAACAGTCCTTTAGGTTAGAATACCTTGCTAGAAGTGAAATCCTAATATGCAAATGAGCCAAATGGCTGAATGAACAGTCACTATGATGCACAGACCACCAGAGGGCAGACGCTCAATGCAGGAGCTGCCCCCTAGGTGGTCAATGTGCTCCCAGAGAGGAAGCACTGCTCAGCCAGCCAGATGCTGGGTGTACAGCTGGCAAGTGCAGCAGCCGGAGCCTCTCCAACTTCCGCAGCAGTGCTAAGGACCCCTTAGGGGTCCCAAACTGTGAGAGGTCACAGGCCAGGCTGAAAGAGCCACCCCCCACCCAGTGAACAAATGTCGTGCACCAGGCCTCTACTAAGAACATAAAGAGGATGCACGAGGAATCTTTATTTTAGCACTGTTGGAAATTATAAAATACTAAGGAGAAAAATCACAAAATTTAAATTCAAAATTAGAAGAATGGTTAAATATTCAATATATTTATACCATGCAATACTTAAAAAGAATGAAGTATATCTATACATAATATTGACATATTTGGTAAAAGAAAAAAAATGGGGGAGAGCAGGTTGCTAATAATATATCAGCATGACACTTAATGTTTAAAACAAAACAAAACAACAGAGAGAGAAAGAAAGTGAGAGAGGTGTAGAAGGATTATATCCTCTTTGTACCCTCCAAAATAGTAAGTTCTTTCCAGGAAAGAAGAGAGATGGGGAAGTGAAATTCAAAGACTTTGCTTTATGCTATTTCTTTTTACAATGAGGATCTATTTGGTATTTTGTATAATTAAAAATAAGCATAAATCAAATAATGCATAATTATGAGTAAAGTAGATATTTTACACTCTAAAATTTTTATAAAGTATTTATTTTATAATGTGGACTTCCAAGGATTACTTGGGAATACAAATTGCCATTGTGGCATTGGCACAATTGCACCAATACTATTTCTCCAAGAAAATCTGTTACTATATTATGTGGTTTTAGATAGAGGTGAGTCAACATAATTAAAGCCTCTGCCTTTTATTTGTTCTCTTATTTAAAAGAAAACACAAGTCAATTTCCTGGGTAGTTTTACCTTAGCAGTTCCTAGAAAGGGGCAAACTCTAAGATCCTTACACAATAAAACAGTCCCCTTCCCAAAAAAACTACTAAGAGTGTCTATTCTTCCCTTGGTTACAGGAGGGAATAAGAGCCACTGTTTAAACAAAATTGGAGCACAACCCAGGGAGTATTTCTTCTTTAACCTTTATTTTTATTTTTGGTATTGTGATCACTCACACTCCCAGGGGTAATGCATTTAAAACTTTCAAACTTTTTTTTCCTACACATAAAATGTGTGCTCTGTTATGACAGCTACCAATCCCTCAATTTGTTATACCTTTCCCCACCAAAAAAAAAAAAAAAAAAACCATCTTCAAACAACCCCATTTACAAAATATTTGAGAAAGGAAGGGGAAATATGTGCTCTAAGGGCCAGTTATGATCTATAGGAGAAGTTTATAATCAAGACAACCTCCTTATCTACTTTAGACTTACAGGGAAGATGCCTTCACTCTCTTTATAAGATATTCTAAAAAAAAAAAAAAAAAAAAACAGGCAAAAGGAAAGACCAAAAGCTGGCCTGAGGAATCCTCCCGGAGTCTCCGTGCACTCGAATAGGGAGCCACTAGGCCTTCAAATGCAGCTAATCCGAAAGAAGATGAACTGTCTCAGACACCACTTGTGAAAAGCTGGGCACTAACAAAAGAAAGTAAAATATCTCCTTCGGGGTTTTATTATTGTTATTACAAATTAAAACGCTATCTCTTGGTCACAGCGAGCTAAGTAAAACCTATGATTGCAATTAATCCCACCAGTCCTTTCTAACTTCTAACTTTAAGTCACCTACAGAGCTCGCCTTGTGCTTTCCTATCGGACAGCGCTGGTCAATTAATAACGCCCGGCGGCCACTACATCTACTCCGTCCCCTCGCGCTTCCCGGGCCGCTTTTCCCGAGCGCGGGCACCGCTAACGCTGCCGAAGCCCGCGCGGCCCCTGGCGCCCTGAGACCCGGTAAGAAGAGGGTGAAACGACAAGTGCCGGCGACTGGGCCCGTACCCACTGCGCGTCTCGCAGCGCGGGCTCCCGAATCTCCTCCGGCAGCGCGTCGCCGAGCTGTCGCCAGAAGCGGCCGCACAGTTCCATCAGCTCCAGCACGGCCTGCTTCGAGGTGCAGCGCACGCGGAAGTCCTCTCGGGGAGTGCTGGGGCCCTGGGCGCAGTCTTCTGTCCCGGCCACGCTCTCCACGTCCCGCGGAGGCGAAAGAGTCACCAACTCGGGAGCCCCCGCCATTTTCCCAGTTTGAACCGGGGGGCGGGAACTCTGGGAGCGGAAGCGAGTGCCCCCGGAGGAAAGTGCCCGGGCGCAGCCGGAAACTCAGACCGCCGCCGCAGCAAGGTTCCGGGCTGAGGCTGCGTGGGCCGGTTCCGGGGCTACGCCAGCCGCGGCCATGGGGGAGGTGGGCGGAGGGCTGATGGACTGTCACTGCCACCTTTCCGCCCCGGATTTCGACCGCGTACGTGAGGGCGAGGCCTGGCCGTGGGAGCGGGGACACCCCCGTACTTATCTAGGCTGCCTTTCCTCTCCTTTCTTAGGACGGAGCCTCAGACTCTTCCAGGCCGGTCTGTGGCCGGTGCGACTTGCTATTTATTAGCCGCAGCCTAACTGACCTTTCTTTCCGATCCTGCACAGCCTCAGCCCCGTGTCTCCTCTTCCATTTGCTGTTGCCTGTTACCGGAGTTCTTCCCCTACCAGCTGAGAATCCCCTTTTCCCGAAACGAGGGCGTGACCCCATGCAAACAGAAAGAACAATGCACACACAAGATCAGAGTTACAAAGTGTCTTACCCGCTATAATGGAAACCAGAGGCTTATAATAGAGAAGGAAGAGCCGAGTCTATTTGGCTGGGACGGGGCAGCCAAACAGAAGATGGGTGCAGGGTAGTGATGACCGCTGGCAGGTTGACCTGGCACCTTCATGCCACCAAATGCTGGATGGAGCGGGATGAGCTAGAGAGAGAGAGGCATGAAACTAGACTGAAGAGGTTTGCAGGGATAGGTGTGAAAGGTCAGTAAGGAGTTTTTGGGTTTCATTAAAATAATGTAAATCTTGTCTATTTTTTTTAAGAGAATGACAAGATCTGATATCCATTTAAAAACTTTTGCTGATGTGTGGCAAACAGAGGAGAGGAGGGTGGAAGCTAGAAGAGCAATTTGGAAGCTTCTGCAGTATGCAGACAAGAGGTGATGGTGGTTGCAGGGGAGTTTGAGAGAAGCAGATGGATTGAAGGTATATTTTAGAGATAGGATCTATGTGCTGGGGAATTGGATGTGGAGAGGGAGGGAAAGAGGGGATTTGATGCTGTAGGGAGAACAGGGGTGCTGTTGACTGAGCTGAGAGAAGACAGATTGAGGAGGAAAGGCCAAAGGAAGAGGTTTGTTGGCGGAGAACATAGAGTTGGCATATGTTGAAGCCTAAGATCCATCCAAGTGGAGATGTCATATCGACATTCTTTTAAAAAAATGTTTGTTTTTTTTTTATAATTTTCTTTATAATTTTTCTTAAATGTGAATCTTGGGTTTTGGAAAGAATTATAGGCTAAAGATAACAACTGGGGACTCATTTAGCATAGTAATGAATGACATTGAAACCCAGGGGTAAGATGACTTCAGGTGAGTATGGAGGAAGGAGCAGAGGGTCCTGAAGTCAGATAGAGGAGAAAGAGCCAGTCAAGAAGACGGAAAAGTAGCAGCCAGGAAAAGAGTGGCGTTTGCAGGTGAGTGGTGTTGCAGAAGCCAAGAGTGGAAAGTATTTCAGGAAGGGAGGGGTGGATAAGTGAGGAGCTCCTAAATGCTACTGAGGGGTAAGTAAGAGATGGACAAGTGCCCTCCACAGCTGACAATAACAGTTTCTGTTTTGGTGGAGTGGGAACAGATGCCAAACGTCACTAAGAGAAAGAAAGAGGAAATGAAAGGTGGGTCAGTCAGTGTAGGTTCTTCACATTCTACCACAATGCTCCTTGCCATCATTTCATTCTTTTTTTTTAAATATATTTTTTATTGATTTTTTACAGAGAGGAAGGGAGAGGGAGAGTTAGAAATATCGATGAGAGAGAAACATCGATTAGCTGCCTCTTATACACCCCCTACTGGGCATGTGCCCACAACGAAGGTACATGCCCTTGAACGAAATCGAACCTGGGACCCTTCAGTCTGCAGGCCGACTCTCTATCCACTGAGCCAAACCGGTTTGGGCTCATTATCATTCTTTATATTGCCTCAACTACAGTGATTTATACAGCCAAAGAGCAGCTACTTATTCATCTAAAATGATTGTGATAACTTGTGCTTATTTTAGGACCTGGATGATGTGTTGGAGAAAGCCAAGAAAGTAAGTCAGTATCTATAATTGCCCTTTTTGTTGTTGTTGTTGTTTTAGATATACTATTTTAATACTTCAGTAATAATAAGTTGTATTTTATTAAGGGTTTACTGTGTGACAAGTACTGACCTTAGCCCTTCCCGTACATTACTTCATTTAATGTTTCACAACAACCTTCTGAGGAAGCTCCTATTTTTCAGCCAACTACTTATTGCCCACTCTGTAGACGAGGAAACTAAAGCCTGGAGACTAACTTGTCCAAAAGCATACCGCTAGTGAAATAATACAGACAAGATAGTCTGAAGAGAAACATGTTCCCCCAGCCATCATCATACTTACCAGCAATGTGGAACAGATGATCCATCTGTTGGTTCTAAAATTAACATTATCCTGGGGATTTTGGAGAGATTATAAAAGGTTTGGGCGGAGACCGGTTTGGCTCAGTGGATAGAGCGTCAGCCTGCGGACTGAAAGGTCCCAGGTTCGATTCCGGTTGGGGGCATGTACCTTGCTTGCAGGCACATCTCCACTGTGGGGCATGCAGGAAGCAGCTGATCGATGTCTCTCTCTCAAAGATGTTTCTGACTTTCTATCCCTCTCCCTTCCTCTCTGTAAAAAATCAATAAAATATATTTTTTAAATAAATAAATAAAAGGTCTGGGAACCATTTTGATTTGTTTGAGAAAAATTACTAATTTTTGGAAGTGTTTATAAAATTCATTATCACAAGCATTTCATGGTCTTTCCCCAAAGTATTAGTTTAGAAGTAGCTGCCAGTATATTTTTATATTCAACCCTCTTTCTTTCACTATGACATTAATTAGGAGTGTGGGCTTTAGAATTACACAGACCTAATAATTTTGGGCAAATCATTTCACTCCATCCAGAATTCTGTCTCCTGGCCTATACAAGGGATTATAGCAATGACACCTCATAAGGTTGTGTAGATTAAATTGAGGTAATATTCATGTTCACTGAACACACTGCCTGAAACATAGTAAGTATTCAGTGATAGCCATTATGATTATACCAATTGAGTATGGATGAGCAACAATAACTAAAATCACAGAAAACTTTATAATTTTATTTAGTTATATTGGATGTTATATTGCTTGAGACTCTAGCTATTCTATTCTAGTCCATTATTCTATTCTGTTCTTTTTTGCTTCAGGCCAACGTTACAGCTCTTGTGGTGGTTGCTGAACATTCAGGAGAATTTGAAAAGATTATGCAGCTTTCAGAAAGGTGAGGCTTCTCATTAGGAATTTAAAGAGTTGCTAATAAGGATACAGTTATGATGTCATATTCATAATATTAAAAATCATCCATTTTTAAAGAGAATAGGAAGAAAAATATTAATATAGCCCTAACAATTATTTCTTATTTATTCTTTAGGGTAACATTGTTTGCTAGTCTTAATACTCGGCTTCTCTATTCATTCTACACTCTTAGGTATAAGGGGTTTGTCCTGCCTTGCTTGGGTGTTCATCCAGTTCAAGGACTTTCACCAGAAGACCAAAGAAGTGTCACATTAAAGGTAACAGTAGCAGATATAACAAGAACCATAGAACATGATCATACCTTTGACTCGATAATCCTTCACTTTCTGATTTATAGTGCAAGGCAATAATCTAAAAGAAGGCAATGCTACCTTCTTTCCCAGAGATGTTTGTTGCAGAATTATTTGTAATAGAGAAAATGGGGGAACAGCTTAAGGATTCAGAAATAAAGGAATAATTAGTTAGCTTGTAGAGTATTAAATATAATGCATTTATTAAAAAAGAAGACTATAAGATTTATGTAGTAACATGGAAAATGTTTGCAGTATGATATATGGAGAAAAGCGGGATACCAACGGTTTATTCACAATGAGTGACATCATGTAAAAATATATCCTATACACAAAAGACAATAAAAAAAAAAACAGAAATGATAGTAGTTGTGACAGTCTTGTAGAATTACTTGTGATTTGTTTTTACTTTTTTTTTCATCATATTGTCATATTGATTTGGCAGAAAGGTAATAAAGTATCCAGAGAAAGAAAGATACAAATTCATAGATGCACTATTGTGAGGGAACACTTGAGCTCAAGTACAGAATATCTTTGAACATTGAACCGTCCCTATAGGAGTGCACTAGATCTACTAAACTGCATGGCTTTCAGACCCTCTCTAAAAAAGAGCCTACCATGAGATATCACTGACTCACCATAGCCAACATGTCTTGTATTTCAGACTTGACTCCCTGACTCAGCATTGGGAAGATGCACAGTTTCTTGAGTGCTTTATTACAGCCCCATTTTGAAGGAGTGAAGACATTGTGTGACCTATGAATAAAGTGATGAGGTCCATTATTTTTTGTAATAATAAATCTGTATCCCTACATTTGAATACCCTAAGTAGCTCTACTTATCTTGCAAAAAAATTACATTGCGACAAAATTACATTGAATTCACTTCATGTAAAAATAAATACTTACTCTGTAACTCTTCTGAGTTGTTGATGTGATAAAATTTCCCCAGAGAGTTACAATTCCGAAAATGTTAGGGATCATAGCAGAGTGGCATTTGTTTCATTTATGTAGAGATTTATAGCAATCGGCATTCATTTAGTAGTCAAAGTGTTTACTGAGCTCCTACTCAAGCACTTTAGAGTAACATCCCTTTCATGAAAGTAGATTCTAGGTGGAGGCAGACCATCAGTTAGATATATGAACAAGAAAACTTTCGGTAGCACTAAGTGCTTTAAAGACAATAAAATAAGATTATGTGATAGGAATTGTGGATGATGGTTTTTAGATTGTGTAGTCAAGGAAGGCCTGCTTACGGCAGTGACAATTGAACTGCAATCTGAATTATCCTCAGAGGTACCTTGCAACTTATATATCCTGAGACTACAATCTTGAAAGTATTTTAAAAGAAGCAAATTTTCTACATCCTCTAAGTGTAATAATAATATTATGGCAACTAATGGTACACAGTTACTTCAATGATTGAAAGACAAGATAATACTTAGTGTTTATATTGTTGAACCTATAGAACAAAAATAGGCTAAACAAGTTATAAAGACAAAAGAAATCAGTACAGAGAGTACAAAGAGTATATGGGATTATCACTATTACAAACTCACAAACCAAAGATAACCTAAAAGGAGAACATAACATAATGCACTCCCCAAAACTCACAAAGTTGGCTTTCTTCTCTCCAGGAATTTCAGCTTATTCCAGGAAATCAGATCAGTCCTAAACGCCAGGAAATGCCTCCTAAACAAAAGGAAGTGTTTAAGTGTGAATCTTTATAAACAATTTCATTCCTTTGACCTGAATAGGTATGGGATACTACCCAGATAGAAGTGCTCACTGTTCTAGGATTACTATTCCTAGTTCTTCAACTGGTTAAAGGAACAGAATATATGTAAAGGATCAATACAGCATAGTGCCTGGCATTTAATAGGTATTTATAAAATATTCGTTTCCTTCTTCTTCTGTTTTAACAAACATACTTTGTTTTCTCCCAGGATTTGGATGTAGCTTTGCCCATTATCGAGAATTATAAGGATCGATTATTGGCAATTGGAGAGGTAAACACCCATTAATTTATCAAATGACTTCTAACTTCAGACCTTCATGTGATATGTGAAAAGGACCCTTAGTTTAATATTGGTGATTATAACTGACTTGGATAATTATGTTCACCCCATCCAGCTGAATAATAACTTATCAATACTTCCTCAGTAAGCTTGGGGATGAAACAATAGAAAGCCTCATCAGAGACTTATATTAATACTTTATTATCATTTCTATATACTATGTTGTTTTTTTTGCTTAAATATGGGTCATCTTTCTGGTTAGTTAAAGTGGTATATACAAAGCATACTTTAAAAAGGCTAGTCAAAGAACATTTTTATTAAATAATTTACATTTGTAAAACATTTTTATCACTTGGTAATAAATTCGATTTCTAATTAAAGATAAAGATAAAAGATAATAACAGTTAAGTTCAGAATATAGATTATAACAATGTATGCCAAAACAAATCAAGGAAAGCAGCCATTTATAATCTTTCCTGTTCTCTGTGATGATCACATGTAGCTGTTGAGCACTGGAAATGTGACTGGTCCAGATTGAGATGTGCTCTTAGTATAAAACACACAAAGGATTTCAAAGTCTTAGCACCCAAAAGAAATAATATAAAATAACTCAATAATTTTTATATTGATCATGTACTGAAATAATGCATTACTATATAATAATGATAATGTTTTAGGTGTACTAGATTAAATAAAGTCTATTATTAAAATTAATTTCACCCATTTCTTGTTAGTGTTTTTAATGTGGCTGACTAGAAGATGTGAAGTTATATATGTAGCTTGCACATATGGCTCCCATTATCTTTCTCTTGGACAGTACTGCTCCATCATAAGACTTTTTGGATTCATTAAACCATGACAAATGTAATTCTGTTTGACTTTTCTTTTATAGGTGGGACTGGATTTCTCCCCCAGATTTGCTCGCACTGATGAACAAAAGGAAGAGCAAAGACAAGTCCTAATCAGACAGATCCAGTTGGCCAAAAGACTAAATTTGCCTTTGTAGGTTAATTAACCATCTTTCTATATTAATATCTATAAAGCAAATTAAAATGATTCTTTTGAGATGGAGTTCTATATTTCTTTCTCTTAATTACTTTAATAGGACAAAATAATGTCACATTAAGTACTTAAAAGGAATTTTTTGTTGTTAAACAGAAATGTTCACTCACGTTCAGCTGGAAGACCCACCATCAGCCTCTTAAATGAGCAAGGTATTTAGGTTCCTGAGACAAATGTGCCTCATGTTTACGTTTGGTAATTCTAGCCCATCTTCTCATAGAACAGGCCATGTTTTAATATAATTTCTTAAACGGAGGTAAATGTACATGCCTACGTCTGGAAAGCATGGTATTTCCCAGTGACGAGTGCTGAGTCCTTTGGAATCCCTGAGGGCATGATTTTTACGCAGGCTGAGCAGCCATTCTTTAAGAACTGGAGGCAATTTTATGAAGCCAATGCTGACTAGTCAATTTTTGACTCATTTAGCTCTCCTTTTCCTCTTCCACTAGCATTCTCGCTGAGGACTATTTGACTGCTTAAAAACCTATTAAGAACAATAATCCGACAGTTCACAAATTTCTGGAAAATGTTTGGTGGTATTGGAAGATTAAATAATTGTTTAAATTTTTATATTTCAATTGTATTTAATTATTTTATTCTGAAAGTTAAGGATGTATTATATTTTTATTCCACTGTTTGAACACTGTAGAAGTCATAGGACCTCATATTTATATCACAGTGACCAAATTTCTAAACTTTACTGTTCAATTTGATTAATGGAAAAACCTCTCATTGAGGAAATAAATTGGAATTCTGATTTATCTTTTATTTTTGAGAGGTGCTGACAAAGTGCTGCTCCATGCATTTGACGGTCGGCCATCTGTAGCCATGGAAGGAGTAAAAGCTGGGTACTTCTTCTCAATCCCTCCTTCTATCATAAGGAGTGGACAGGTAAAATTCTTTCATTAAACTTTAACCTATATTTTGTGAAATACACTTTAAAATAAGAGCTTTTATATTTTATATGTAATATGAAATATATATTTTATATATGATATATATTTTATATGTACATATAGTATTTAATGCAATAGTGAATTAGCACTAACCACCTATAATTACAACCCACAAATATTAATTAGATTGTTATAATGAGGCTGTGTTTCTTCTAGTATAAGTATTGATATAGTCATAGCTTTATTTGGGATCTCTGCTGTATTTTCAGTTCAAAATGTTTTCTAATTTACCTTGAAACTTCCTCTTCGACCATAGTGACTATTTAAAAATGTATTATTAATTTCCAAATACTGAGGAATTTTCCTGATATCTTTCCATTACTGATATCTACTTTAATTTGACTGTGTTCAGGAAACATTTGTTGTATGATTTCACCTCTTTTAAATTGGTTGAGGTTGGTTTAACGGCCCTATCTTGGTGAAGAGAACATACACACTTCAAAAGAATGTGCATTCTGCCATTATAAGATGGGGTGTTCTACACATGCCACTTTATAACCCAAGATTGTTTTTATTTTTCCTACTTTTAGCTTTTGTGGAAAAACTTCTTATTTAGCAGTAACCTTTAGGTGTGGCATGTTTCTTTTTCAAAACTAAAATACATTTAAAGATAGTATTTGTACATGATAGGAAATTGAATCACTTCAGAAAAGAACAAATTTTAAATTAATCCAGATTCTACAACTCAGAAACAATCATTGTTAACATTAATTCAGATAAGAAGATAATCTTATTGTTTTTGTTTTGAGTTAGCTTCATGGGTATCTAATTGTATCAATAAATATGGACCTATCTCATCTTTAAAATGATTATACAGTATAATATTTCATAATGTGGATACCATAATTTATTTAAGCATTATTTTAAGTTAAGGTTAGTCTTTCTAATTTTTCACTGTTATAAACAGTGCCTGAGTGAATATCTTTGTACATCATCCATATGTACACTTGTGCAGTTTTTCCTCTAAATGGAATCACTGAGGAAAGGCTGTCCGTTTTAAATTTTTGGTTAAACTGTTACATTTTCTTTAAAAAGTTTATTCTAGTTTAACTTTTATCTACCAGCAGCGCATGAGCATACGTATCTCTGTGCCTCTGAAATTTTAATCTTTAAACAATTCATTCTGAGAAATCAACCAAAGGACTTATATGCATGCATATAAGCCTAATCAATGGACACAGACTACAAGGTGGTGAGGGCATGAATGGGGGTCTGGGGGCAATGTGGGAATAAGGACACATATGTAATACCTGAATCAATAAAGAAATAAAAAACACACACAATTCATTCTAATAATGTTCCCCTCTCATCATGTGTCTCCCTGCCATTTTTTGCTTTAACAATGCAGTGGCAGCAAAAGAATTACATTCTTGGTATAAAACTCATTGGGTTCACTGCAATCCTTACAACCCAGACAGAAAATTCAAAATAAGAAAATAAGACCCTCTATCACCTAATCTAAAATGTGCATATGAGGCCCTGACCAGTTTGGCTCAGTGAATAGAGCATTGGCCTTCAGACTGAAAGGTCTCAGGTTTGATTCCAGTCTAGGTCATGTGCCTTGGTTGCGGGCACATCCCCAGTGGGAGATGTGCAGGAGGCAGCTGATCGATGCTTCTCTCTCATCGATGTTTCTAACTCTCTATCCCTCTTTCTTCCTCTCTGTAAAAAAAATCAATAAAATATATTTAAAAATAAATAAAATGTGCATATGAACTTTGGAACTATAAACAGCAAGCCTGAGTGGCTTAACGTGAACAGTAGAAAGAAGCACTGAGTGTGGTGGAGAAGCAACAGCAGTCCCTTCCTTAGATCACTGAGTGGGATGGTGATATCCGGTGTCTGACTTCCTTGCTGGGGATGCTATTGGTTACTACTCCCTGGGTCCCTGGAGTCTCTGGATGATTTTTGGCAATGAATGTTGCTACTTAAACCTGTTAGTAATAGAATGAGAACGTAGAGAACATGTATCAATTGAATACTGAAGCTTGAATGTTAAGCTCCTGCGGAGTAGAATGCATTGGCATGTGGGTTTAATGTTCTTTTTTTTACAAATTCTCTATTCTGTTTTAAACTTACTAGCTTTTTATTTTCTCTAAGAAGCAGAAACTTGTGAAACAATTGCCTTTAACCTCCATTTGCCTGGAAACAGACTCACCTGCACTGGGACCAGAAAAACAGGTAAATCATTTTCTGTTTTCCACATGATTTAGAGCAAGCATGTCAAACTCGCAGCTGGCGGGCCGCATGCCCCAGCATGCCTTCAGCCCACCAGCCGCGAGTTTGACATGCTTGATTTAGTTTGTATCTTCCATTTGAGCTATTTTTGATTTATCTGTGTTTCTCATCACCTTAAGTACAATGGAATCCTATTTTAATGCTAGGTTGAGGGGTTATATCAACTTAGTTTCAGGTCTTTTCTAAATGCAATGGTTATGCCCCAAAGAATATTATTTCATATGGACCATGTCCTCACCTACGTGATAATGAAAGCCAGACCAAGATAGCAAAAAGCTCTGTGTCAAGAATCAGAAAGACCTGGATTCAAATCCTGTCTCTGCTACCCACTAACTGTTGGCCTTTGAGCAAGTTATTAATGTCTCTGAAATGTTCTTCACTTATAAAATGTAAGCAAAATAGTAAATACTTTGAAGTACTATAGTGAGAATTAAATGGAGTAATGTATCTAGCAGTATCTGATATATAGAAAAGATGCTCAATAAATGTTTATTTTTCTCCTTTTAATTAGATTGTTATAATGAGGCTCTATTTCTTCCAGTATAATAAGTGTATAATATTCCAGTGTGTGAATCACCATAGTATATTTAACTTGATATTGTGATTTGGGTTGTTTTCAACACAATTATATCTGATGAGTATTATCAAGTTATTTTTCTTAAACTTAATAGATATCTTATTCCTCTCATTATTATTATGCTAAGTAGATAACTTAATAACAATAATACATTTCACCAAATCTAAATGTACAATCTAAATGATTGTAGATGCACCACTATTTTGTATGATTAGAATGAAAAAACCTGCCAGTTATACAATGACGTCATTGAATCTAAGTAAAATATATATCAATTTCAGAGATGTTAAAATAGGGAGGGAAATACTTCTTAGTATTTTCACTGGTACTCAGTGAAGAACCAGTACATATATGTTTAGCTTTCCAGATATGTACTGGTACTTTTTTAATATATATGATGACATTTCTTGAATCAAACTGTAACGTACAT
This sequence comes from Lasiurus borealis, assembly GCA_004026805.1. Taxonomy (NCBI): domain Eukaryota; kingdom Metazoa; phylum Chordata; class Mammalia; order Chiroptera; family Vespertilionidae; genus Lasiurus; species Lasiurus borealis. The sequence goes on along the minus strand of PVJN01013037.1, from coordinate 19,484 downwards.
AGCCTGTGAGGTGAAGGGGCCAAGCAATAAAACAGTGACCTCTACAATCACTCAGTTAAGCAATAAACCAAAGGACAGCTAACCCATCAGTCTTGCAGGTTGCCAAGTGTCCACTGTTTGCAGACTGCTAGATGCTGGGACCTCAACTGTTAATACCCCATGGCTCTTTTTAAGAGCAACGAGACTTACAGTCAGTGTGTAGCTATAGCTTTTAAGCTGAAGTTCAAGACTTTCTCTCCTTACTGCCTCCCACTGTTCCCCCACTTCCATTAAAAAAAGAACTCATTAGCTATGTTTACCAGCTCATTTTCTTCCATTTTACCTGTAGTCTTCAAGGATTGCTTCTTTCGATAATCATGTTTGATTTAATGTCTGCTTTGTTCTCTTTCAGGTACGGAATGAACCCAAAAACATTACCATCTCAGCAGAATATATTGCCCAGGTGAAAGGAATCTCAGTGGAAGAAGTTATGGAAGTGACAACACAGAATGCATTGAAATTGTTCCCCAAGCTCCAGCACCTGCTCCATAAATAACTTCAAAGCCAAATGAACTGAAGGGGGCAGCATTTGTGAAAAAGAAATGTTCTGGCCCCAGCTGGTTTGGCTCAGTGGATACAGTGTCGGCCTGTAGACTGAAGGGTTCAATTCCTGTCAAGGGCCTCATGCATGGGTTGCAGGCTTGATCCCCAGGAAGGGGCGTGCAGGAGGCAGCCAATCAATAGTTCTTTCTCATCATTGATGTTTCTATTACTCCCTCTCCCTTCCTCTCTGAAAGCAATAAAATACATTTTTTTTTTTAAAAAGAAATGTTCTGATTAATAGTCTGAACTGAAGAAACCATTATATAGGGATAAAGAAGATTATAATTTTAGAGAAATATTTGTCATTTGTTATTGTTACTCCTCACCCAAGCATAGTTCTCCATTGATTTTTAGAGAGAGTGGGAGGGAGAGGGAGACACAGAAACACTGATGTGAGAGAGACACACTGATTGGTTGCCTCCTGCAATCTCCCCGGCCAGGGCTAGAGATCGAGCCTGCCACCATGCCCTTGACCAGAATCAAACCCGGACCTTTCAGTCCACGAGCCGACCCTCTATCCACTGAGCCAAACTGGTCCGAGTGAGAAATGTTTGTCTCAGAAATAAAACTGAGCTTGGGACCTGAAACCCTGGTTTCTAATTCTATCTTGCACTGCTTTTCAATTAACGAGTCCTAGCAGGAGACTGGGAAGCACCTCTGCTTCTTACCTGCCCCACATGAACTGAACCACCACATGAACTGAAAACCATTTTTTCTGGCCAGGGGTGGCTCCCACAGGTGGTCGTTTTCTAGCCGTTCTTGCAACCAGGGCACTGATAATATGACCCACCCTAGATTTTGAATGAAGGGAGTCACATGAAGAAGCCAGGGCTGAGGGTGGCAGTATGGCAGCATGGTGAGGTTGGCATTGGAAGCTGCAGGGTCTGCCCACAGGCTGTGTTAGTAGAGCCTTTAAGTTTCTAGTTCAGTGGTATGAATTGGTTTTTCCACCTTCCTGGAGATTTTACAAACAATCCATTACCCTTCAGTACATCCATTTTCTTCTTAAATTAGCCAAATTTAGTTTCTGTTGCTTGTATCTTTCGTAACCCTGCTTGATGAAGAAATTCATACCCTGAACTAGTTATCACAAAGAAACCATTAGGGGAAGGAAGGAAAGAAGGAAGGAAGGAAGGAAGGAAGGAAGGAAGGAAGGAAGGAAGGAAGGAAGGAAGGAAGGGAAGGAGGGAGGGAGGGAGGGAGGGAGGGAGGAAGGAAGGAAGAGAAGGAAATCTGAGACTCATTATAGTGCCTGGATCACTTTCCAGGCAGCAAAATACCAGTTAATTTTAAGGGATAAGATACTGTCCGTCCACAGCAGATGGTGATCAATGTTGTGAAAGCATGGTTAAAGATATTCTGTGGCAAAAGGATATGTGTTGATTGGGCGGCAGCCCAAAGGGTACACTGCATTGAACATTTTTACTCTTTTCCTTCACTTTTTCTGTATTTGTGGAATCTCTTACCTTATGAGGCAGAGCTCATCTTCCACTGTGCCTGGTCCTTCCCTTTGGATACATCTTCCATGCCAGATTCCTCCACCCTGGCCTGCAAGACCCTCTCCAGGGAAGAGGCATTGGGTGCTGGTAGCTGCAGCAGCAATGGCAGGCCATGCCTTCGCCTTTTCTGGGTACCAGGGATGCCGCAGAGGGCCTTCCTGCACAGACATTAGTGGACTTGACTTGGGAACTCGTCACAGACAGCTCTGCAGGGAGGCGGAGCAACAATGGAAGGAAATGCCTGGCTGCCCATCCCCCTATGTCTACTGAGGGAACAGGTGCATCAACAAATCCGAAACACAGCTGGGAGGGATGGAGAAGTGTCTGGACTTAACTATGATTTCAAGTAGGGTCAGAGTCCAAAGTTGATAGTGTTGTGACTCTGATTTTCTGTTTTTAGGCTGAAGCTGTTATGAGGTGTATAGAGGAGGACAAAGTAGAAACACCTAAGGGGGAAGGGAAGGGAGAGCTTCCATGAGAAGGTGGTATTTAAAGGAAAGTTATCCAGGTGAAGCGGGGGAGGGTAATAGAATAAAGCAGAGAACCACAAGTAGTTCCATAAAACCAGAAATGCATGAGGGAGGAGGCAGAAGAGGATGACAGAGAATTAAGATTAGAACTTTGTTAAGTGTATTATAACCTGACACTCATTTACTATGTATTTATTCCCTGATTCATCTTAGAACGAGCCGAAGACATGATCCTGTGTTTGATAGTCTTGATGTGGGCTGCTGAGTGTTGGGAGGTAATTCTCCATAGGTCTCACATTTCTGTGTATCCCTGGGGCAGAGACACTGACAGCTTTTGTTCTAGATTATCTTTATTTGAGAGAAAGAGAGAGAGAGAGGAACATCAATTTATTATTCCACTTATTTATGCATTCATTGGTTGATTCTTGCATGTGTTCTAATCAGGGATCAAACTCAAAACCTTGGCATATCAGGATGAAGCTCTAACCAACTGAACTACCCAGCCAGGGCCCAGATGATCTCTTCAAGGACGTTTATATAGCCAAGGGCTTTGGAAGACAGATAATGTCTCCCTCTGAAGCAGAGGGCAAGTTTATTTATTCTACAATATAATAAAGAGCATCTCTATTCCTCCAATCAAAAGTTGGGTTTCTTTCATTTTCTTTTTTGTTAATTCTCACCTAAGGATATTTTTTCCATTGATTTTTTTGTTTGTTTGTTTTGTTTTGTTTTAGAGATAATAGGAGGAAGCCGGGAGAGAGAAAGAGACAGGGTGACAGAGAATTGTGAGAGAGACACATGGATTGGTTGCCTCTGGCATGTACTCCAACAGGGGGCAGGGGATCAAACCTGCAACACCGGTATATGCCCTTGACTGGGACTCGGACCCTTCAACCAACAGGCTGATGCTCTAATCGTTGAAAAAACATCAGCCAGGACAAAGGTTGGGTTTCCTAAGCACAGAGACTTTCAGCTGTGAGATAAAGCCCCTGTGTGTATGGCATCTGTCTGGATGACTTCACATTATTTGGGGTCGGGTTGGGGGTTGAGGGGGGTAGAGGGTACCAATCAGAACTTGAGGCTTGTGTTGCTTGCTCTTGTGGCAGAAAGGGCCACACGCTAACCGGACAAGCTCAGGGAAAGCCTGCATGGCGGTCTTGCAAACTCAGAGACTTAAAGTCACCATAAAGGATGATCTGAAATTAAACTTTAACTAAAAGCAGTTATGGTGGGTAGTTACATCCTAGATCCATATCTTCACTGACACGGTCAACCTTTAACTTAGCTGAGCCTTTCTGTCTTTTTGTATCTATGATAGCATATCTTTGAAATGTCTGAGTAACTGTAACTTCCCTTTTTCCAGATCCCTTGGGACACACAACCTAATATGCCTGGGTACCACGACAGTTGCCACAAATTCCTTCATTGTTATTATCATTTTATTTGTTGACTGATAACTGCACCCACATAAATATGTCATCATTTTATTTTTTATCCAATCCCAGAAGTGTGTAGAGGAGGACAAAGTAGAAACTAATCCTTCATAGCTCTTAACACTGGAAGTTTTATTTTGTTCTTTTTTTTTTTATTTTTTTGAGAAGCAAAAAAATTAGCTTTGGGCCTGGCTTTTTAATATATACCCTCAGGGTCAATGAATCTTGCCCCATTGTGCCCTGGTGCAGTGTTAGCTGAGACAGGGTTTTAGGCCAATTGACTGATACATATCCTTTCCAATATTAATATGCTTTGGCTTGTGAATATGAGCTGTCTATGGAGGGAAATGGCAACCAAATAAAAGGTGAATATTTCACTGATATGAATACAAATGCAAAGCAGCACCTGGGTTCCAAGCCAAGCAGTACCCAGCTTGCCAGATGGTATAGCAGGCTATTGGCTCAAACTGCAAAAAGAAACACAAGCCACATCAAAACCTGGAAATTAGTCTGCTATCCAAGAAGGAATGACACACAGATAATTCTAGCAATGCTCACTTTCGGGGTGGACAATAAAATAAAACAAAAATCTCCACCTTGTTAATCTCTCAAGTATGTACTTAATCAAATTATCAAAATCATAGCTCTTGAGTTCATGCAAATCAGTTTAGAAGCAAGTTGTTCACTTGGAGGACTTTAGCTTTCTGCTTGATTAGTGGGATTGGTCCGCAAACTCCACTAACTTATAGAAACAAACAATTTAAACATTTTAAGTTAATAAAGAGATCACCTTAAAGGACCTTTTAGGTGATACATATTTCAAAGTACCTTTTTTTTTAACTTAAAAAAAGTTTTATTGATTTGAGAGAGAGAGAAAAACATTAATCAGTTGCCTCCCACAGGCTTCAAAACCTGGGTATGTGCCCTGACCAGGAACCAAACCCGCAACCTTTCAGCATACAGGGCGACACTCAACCAACCGAGCCACACCAGTTGGGGTGAAAGTATATTTAATAATTTAAATCATTCCTTCAAAAATATGACTGATAGAATAAAATAAATGAAGATGTAATACATGTTATATGACTTAACAAAATATTTCCTTGGCGATCTAGCAAATAATTTTGACTTCTTTTATAATTAACATTTGTAAATAGTTTAAATAGATACTGAAGAAAAATAAAGAGATGGTATTTTTGTGTGTCTCTGGGGATGCACTTTATCCAAATATGGCATTATCTGGAAAATAAATAAAAAAGTATTTGTTATATAACTTATAATTCATTTCATAGTTTCTTAAATAACCCTGAGGGCAGAGAGAATGAGTACTGTTTCAAAGATACAGCAAGTAAAGTTTAGAAACACTAAGTGACTGAAAGCATAAGTTTAGTCAATGGCAGATGCAGGACATGAACCCAAGTGCAATGGACTGAATGTCAGCGTTCCTCCCCCCCAAAAAAATTTCTATATTGAAACCTTGACCCCAGTATGGGGCCTTTGGGAGGTGATTATGTCATAAGAGTAGAGCCCTCACAAATGGGACTAGTGATCTTATAAGAAGAGGCCAGCCCTAACCGGTTTGGCTCAGTGGATAGAGCATTGGCCTGAGGACTCAAGGGTCCCAGGTTCGATGCTAATCAAGGGCATGTACTTTGGTTGCAGGCACATATCCAGGATGGAGTGTGCAAGAGGCAGCTGATCGATGTTTCTCTCTCATCGATGTTTCTGACTCTCTATCCTTCTCCCTTTCTCTCTGTAAAAAATTAATAAGATATATTTTTAAAAAAAGAAGAAGAAGAAGAGGCCAGAGAACTAGCTTGCTCCTTCTGCCATGGGGACACAGCCAGAAAGCAGCCCTCTATAAACCAGGTAGAGAGCAAGCACCAAGCACCTGACTGGCACTCTGATATCAGATTCCCATCCTCCAGACCTGCGAGGAAGAAACTTGTCATTTAAACCACCAGTGTACGGGTTTTCTATAGCAGCCCAAACCAAGATACCCAAGTTTTCTGTTTTTAAGGCTAGTGTCTTTCAGTAAGATTGCTGCTCTTTCGGAGTTCACACCTCTAAGTGGAAAATTGAAGAGGAATCATGAAAAGGTGTGGTAGGATGTTGGAAAGTTTTACTTAGGGTGATGTCTGATGAATTGGCTTTTTAAAAAATATTTTTTATTGATTTCAGAGAGGAAGAGAAAAGGAAAGAGAGAAACATCAATGATGAGAATCATTGGTTGGCTGCTTCCTGCATGGCCCCTATTGGGGATCATGACCTCAAACTGGGCATGTGTGCTGACAGGGAATCAAACTGCAACCTCCTGGTTCATAGATCACCACATGAGCCTCAGCCTAATGAGTTGGCTTTTGAATGAAGATCTGAATAAATTGAGGGAAGAAGAGCGAGGGGAGGTGGGGGAGGAAGGAAGGAGAGAGAAAGAGAGAGAGAGAAAGAGAGAGCCCAAGGCAGAGGGAACAGCATGTGCATGTCCCTCAGGTAGGAACCAGAGTGGCACATCCCAGGAACAGGAAGAAGACCATGGTGGCTAAGTGGGATGAGGCCAGGGAGAGTAGAAGAGAAAATGCTGAAAAGATAAGCACACAGGATACAGAGTGGATTTTATCCTGTGTATTGTGACACTATGGGTGAGTCATGAGCAACAAGTGAAATACCTAATGTGTGTGTGTGTTTAATCAGTCAGGCTGTCTTGTGAAGAAATAAATGTGGGAGGTGGCAAGAGCAGAGGCTGAGGGACAGATGTGAGGTCCTTGCTGTTCTTTGGGGGAGAGATGATCCTGGGTTGGATCTGGGTGGTAGCAGTAGTCAGATTCAGGACTGATTTTGAAGGAAGAGCTGACAGAACTTCCTGACAGATTGGATGTGGGATGTGAGACAAAGAGAAGAGTCAAAGGTACTCCTCGCTATATGGCCATGTTCTGAGATGAGGAGGGGTCAAGGGTGAGTAGGTTGTTGGGTGGAGGATAGGAATTCTGTTTTGGCAATGGTAAATTTCACGTCAACGTCAAGGAGAGGTGGCAATCTGATAAACGCAATCTGATAGATGTGTCCAGAATGCAGGAGAAAGGTCAGAGCAGAAATAGAAATGCGGGAGTCCTCGGAGTAGAGATGGGATTTTGAGTCCTGTAACAGGGCAGAGACCTGCAGTCTGTCTGGATTGAAATCACCTAGAAACCAAGGGTAGATGATGAAAGAGGGCCCAGTATTGGGTGCAGGTATTTTTCAGCATTCAGAGGACAGAAGAGGTCCATCCTAAATAAAGGGGATGCTATTTTATAGTTAATGATATTTATCATTTGATTCATTGCACATTTGTTAAGGGTCTACTAGATTACTGTATGTTCATCAAATTTGGGAGGCAATGTTTTATAAATGAGGGTTTTCTCGTTGCATCTGTTGGCCTCTGCAGGAAGGGGGTGCTTTCAGTCTGGAGTACAAACCCAAACTCTTGTTTTGGATTGGGCCCAGTTCTCTCTTTTGGGGTGAGTTCATCTTTGGCTGCTTTTAAGCCAATGCCTCCAATATAGATTTGTTTTCCAGCAACAAAGCCACCATTTTTACCTCCACCTATTTCTCAGTCGATGTAAAGCCAGATAAGGAGCAGAAGGATATTATTGTTGACTTTTTCAAACCTCAACAGTATTCAGAATAAAGTAGACACTCAAACAAGTGTCAGCAAGCACCCTTTTCTAATACTCAGGGACTCTCCACTTGTGGAAATAAAAATAAAATAAGCCCCCAGTATCCCCAGAGCGCCCCTTGAGAACTATTAGTTTACACTCGTTAAAGAAAGACCATGTATTCACAAACTGATTCCCATAACATTTACATTAGGTCTATACTTACCCAGTGTCTTGCCATCATAAAGTTGAGTTTCTGTCTAATTCTGTTCACTTAAAAGGAACAAGGAGCTTTTCTGCAGTATTTAAAGGTTAATTTAATGTTCCAGAATTACGGGCTTATGGCCTCTACATCATTAATGTTGGTTATAGAAATTATATTTGTTAAAACTCTGTTTTGTAGAAAACCATGTGCATTAATGTAAAGTGGTAAACTATGTCATAGAAAGTGGATTTTAACATTCACCATCAAACTTGTGAGAATTAACCTACTACCTGTGATTTAACTCATCTAACTCCAAGTGATTCAACCAGAATAAAAGATAACACTTAGAATTAGGAATACTAAAGGCATTCCTCCTTCTAAAGAGTTACATTTTAATGTAAAATAAACACCTGTTACAGATTAACTTTAAGACACAATGAATGGAGAATTTCACTTGTCCAGGCCATACTGTTTCATACTCTCAACACCACCTACTAAGAGTGTTGGGGCAAATGCAAAGTCAGTCCCCTCATCAAAGAAGCTAAATCTCCAAATCTCCAATATGGCGATTCTTTTGTTTCTAATCTAACTGAATCACTTGTTGGTTGTATTCAATATAATTATATTCTCCTTTTACTTTACTTTACTTTTCTTTTTTTCAAATAAAGGAGAAAAACATCATCAGTTGTTTGCCTTGAATTAGAAACAAGCATTCACAGTCAAGGTAGCTACCAGTTCCTCTTCTTCCTCTGCAAAATACTATGCCCTCACCCCAACCTCCATCTACATTTTATTGTTTCTGGGAACTTTTGTTTAATATTTGTCATCAAAATAATTTCCATTTTATCTCAGTTTTGCACATGAAATTTTTGCAGAGGCAACAAAAATTGGAGAGATAGGTGGCCTCCTCAGTTGTTGTGGTCTATTAGAATTACCTATCACAGCTTTTCTCAAAATATAGTTCTCAGGTCATCAGCATCAGAATCACCTTAGCCTGCTGAGAATGCAGGCCCTAGGCCCTACCTAGAGCCTATAGTAAGTGAGGCCTCCTGGATGTTGCGCCTGGGATTCTGTAGGTACAAGAAAATGACAACCTGGCCTGTTTGGCTCCGTGGATAGAGGGTCGGACCAAGGACTGAAGGGTCCCGGGTTTGATTCTGGTCAATGGAATGTACCTTGGCTAGATCCTTATTGATTTTTTATTTGCTTTAAAAAATCAATAAAATATATTTTAAAAAATGCACTTCACCAGTATTTCCTGTGGCCTAAGAAGATCAAGTTTAAAACGGAAAATGAGAATCTCCATCAACTAGCCTCGTTTACTGATGCTTCAGACAGGTGGTCCTTAAGCTATCCTGGAGCATCACTATGAAATTCTCCCTAAATTTATGCATATCTCCCTCCTGTTGATTGAAGGTAAGAAGCCTTCTCATACCATCTTACCTTTTGATGGAAAGTGCTTCTTCTCTATGTGAGCGAGGAGACTCAGCGTGACCCAGGAGCTCCTGCCACTGTCGGGCACAGGTTCTTTGGTATGGCTGTGAATATGGCACTTATAGGCACCACTGAAGTGCCTCCTCTGAACTCTCAGCAAGCTGACTTCATTGCTTCTTTCCACCAAGCAGTTGGACTCACGCTTTTCATTGATCTCTTTCAGGAGATGTTGTCTGTCGGCTTTGCGTTTTATAATTGTTTCATTGGTTCTGTTTACAGATGTCATTATGCTGACAGACTAATCACGAGGCGCTTCTTCATGTCCTGCAAACAAATAAAAAATATATTTTTATTATATATACCATAAGTTTATTTATAATATATATTATTTATAATATATTTATAATATATTTATAATATATTTATAATATATATTATTTATATATATACTATATATATACCATATATATTATATATATATACATATATATATACATGTATATATATATATATATATATATATTATATATATATATATATATACCATAAGTTAGTTGCCTGATTGATCCAGAAGCCAGTACTGTTCACAATCAGGTGTCAGCCAGTCTTCTTTCTCCTCCTGCAAAATATCACCACTGCTGCCCCCACCCACACCTCACTCCAATTTTAAATTATGTTTTCTAAGGTCTTTTTGTTTGTTGATGTTTCTTCAGAGAGAAAAAAAAGGCTTAAAAAAAGATATAGTAGAAGAATACATTTTGGTTTTTAGATACTATGCATTGATTCTTGCTTTTAGGGCATTTTGTTATTTCTTCTGATTATAAAAAAAAAATTTAAGAAAATACAGAAAAACATTAAGGTAGAAAAGCTAAAAATCACTCTTGATCCAGAAACAACCAAATTCACATTTTGGATGTTTCAGCATAAACATCCAAAGGAATTTTATTATAACAAATACAGAAAACAACAACATTAAATTGGCTAAAGCATAACATAAATTTTAAAATGTATAAAGGTTATTAAGTACTTAGGAAGATTTTGCTTGTTAGAACTGTACATTTGTCTTCTCAAGCATTTGAGGTGCTTAAAAATCAGATGTTAAATTTACAAAGGAAGTTTAAAATATTTATAGGTCTTGTATTAACTAAATTTGTAAATGGGTTGATTACTTAGAAGTGTTCAATCTATTCAACCTGGGTTAATTTCAGAAAAAAATAAGCATGATCATTCTTTATACAAAGTAACACAACTTTTTAAAAAATATATTTTATTGATTTTTTACAAAGAGGAAGGGAGAAGGATAGAGAGCCAGAAACATCCATCAGCTGCCTCCTGCACACCTCCTAATGGGGGATGCCCGCAATCAAGGTACATGCCCTTGACCGGAATCAAACTTGGGACCTTTCAGTCCGCAGGTCGACGTTCTATCCACTGAGCCAAACCGGTTAGGGCCAAAGTAACTCAATTTATAAAAAGCATATAATCAAAGGTTGGCAGAAAAGTTTTTACTGTTTTAATATTAGAAAATTAGTATTAATAATCCCACATTAACATTTTTTTATAGATGAACAGAACTTCCGTTTAAATAACTATGGCAAACCAAATGGTGTGGCTCATTGACCTATGAATCAGGACGTCACAGTTAGATTCCCAGGAGGTCACAGTTCCATTCCTGGTCAAGGCACATGCTCTGGTTTCTGACTCCACGTCAGTGGGGCGCGTGCAGGAGGCAGCTGATCAATGTTTCTCTCTCATTATCTCTCATCTACTTCTCTCTCCCTCTCCCTTCCTTTTTGAAATAAATAAAAATACATTTTAAAAATAAAATAAAATAAATGACTATGGTGGACTATATCAGCAATATTCAACAGGTGTGCCACAGGTATTTTTAAAACATGCAATACCTGTTTACAGTCTCCCTTGGAAAATCCCTGAGCTCAGGCATCAAATCTCTCTTTTTTAGAAATATGTTTTTATTGATTTCAGAGAGAGAAAGTGAGATGGATAGAAGAGTAGAAATATCAGTGATGAGAGAGAATCGTTGATTGGCTGCTTCCTGCTCACCCCTGACTGGGAATCAAGCCCACAACCCATGGCATGTGCCCTGACAGGAAATAGAACTGTGACCTCCTGGTTCATGGGTCAATGCTCAACTGAGCCATACTGGCTGGGAAGACATCAGATCTTTCACAATAACTTTTGGAGTTTGAGCTCAGTATAATTTAGGAACCCAATAAAAAGCAAATAACAAACTGACCTTCTTGAAGGTATAAATTCAGTGATGTTTGCTCACAATATAAAAGATAATGTACAACCCACCAGAAAATGAGCCCTTGGTATTCAAGTGATTTAAGTAAATAAGATGTCATTTACAAAAGTGAAAAGAGAAATGAGAAGATAACCTTCCTACATTGGATCTTAGAAGATTAAATTGAGGGAAGAGCCCTGGCCCACTAAACAGTGGTTAGAGCATCAGCCCTTGGAACAAAGGATTCAATTCCCAGTCCAGGGCATGTACCTGAGTTGCAGGTTCTCCAAGCCATGGTAGGGGCGAGTGCAGGAGGCAACCAATCCATGTGATTCTCTCTCCCTCTCCCTCTCCCTCTCTCTCTTTCTCTCCCTCTCCCTCTCCCTCTCCCTCTCCCTCTCCCTCTCCCCTCCCTTTTCCTCTCCTTCCTCCTTCCCTTCCACTTTCTCTCTAGAAATCAATGGAAAAAATAACTTTGGTTAAAGATTAAAAAAAAATTGAAGACAAAATACTTTATACTCAATTAACACTAAAGAATTAAATTGACCTCAATAGGGCTAATTCTATTCCCATCACCAATTAATTATCCAGTGTAGTGGAAACAAGAAAATACGGTTCCTATTCAAGTCATGCTAACACTAGGTTACCTTCACTACGCTTCAGTTTCCTTATATGTTAAGTGGCAACAATACCCAACTCACAGGTATGAGCTAATACATATCAAGGGCTTATTACTGCCAGGCCTCAATGAATGAACATTTTAATACATTAGGTACTGTAGAAAAAAAGGACTTGTTCAATTGGGTAAAAAAGTGATATTTTTGTTCCTGAGTTATTAATCTGTTTACTTGTAGTGTGACCTGAATCAGCTACATAATGTGATGCAGGGCCAAGTGAAAATGCAAGGCCTCTTGTTCAAAACGCATTGAGAATGTTAAGATGCTGACAGCAGAGCATGAAACCAAGTGTGGGGCCCTTCTGAGCACAGGGGCCCTACGGGAGTGTAGAGTTCGCCTGCCTGTGAGACTAGTCGGCGTTGTATGTGCCCTGGCCAGTGTGGCTCAATTGGTTGGATGTCGTCCTGTGCTGGTTGGAATCTCGGTCAGGGCACAAGCCTGGGCTGGGTGTTGGGCTTCATCCCCAGTCAAGGGCATGTAAGAAGCAGTAGATCTATATTGTACCTTTGAGATAATGTTTCCCTCTCCCTCGTCCTTCCACTCTCTCTCTTGAAAAAATAAAAAAGAAAATTAATAAACTATTCTTTTTAAAAATATATTTTATTGATTTTTTATAGAGAAGAAGGGAGAGGGATAGAGAGCCAGAAACATCGATGAGAGAGAAACATCGATCAGCTGCCTCCTGCACACCCCTTACTGGGGATGTGCCTGCAACCAAGGTACTTGCCTTTGACTGGAACCAGACCGGGGACCCTTCAATCTGCAGGCCAACAGTCCATCCACTGAGCCAAACCGGTTTTAGCAATAAACTATTCTTTAAAAAAAAAATTAAGACCCAAACCGGTTTGGCTCAATGGATAGAGCATTGGTGTGGGGAGCTGCCCTGGGCATACAGGGGTACCAGAGACCTGAAAGCAGGCTCTGGACATAGCTCTCTGCTTTCTCACCCTTCAGTTTAATAAACAGATATGTGAATGCAGAGTTTAGACATAACTAAACAGCTTGGCTGAAAAAATGTTGATGCCTATGTGCAAGATCTTGCAAGGTCTTGATTACTTAGAAGGTCAGTGACTGTGTCTGCAAATACGTACCTGATTTGTGTAACCCCCTCCTCTGCTTGTGCTTAAATACTATGCTGGAAATAAACTCGGGGCTGCAGACTCAAGTCTCAGACCTCCCAACCCCATCTTTTCTTGTCTGTCTTTTTCTTATCCTCACCCCCTCAATCAAGTACTATTCGATTGCCGGCAGGCTCTGACACATTGGCCTGCGGACTGAAGGGTCCCAGGTTCGATTCTGGTCAAGGGCATATACATTGGTTGTGGGCACATCCTCTGGTTGTGGGCATATCCACAATGGGAGTGTGTGCAGGCGGCAGCTGATCAATGTTTCTCTCTCATCCTCATCGATGTTTCTAACTCTCTATCCCTCTCCCTTCCTCTCTATAAAAAGTCAATAAAATATATTTTTTTAAAAAGGTTGCAGAAAGGAATCTGCACTTTAAAAAAATTAAGGTTGAAATAACAGTTATTGAAAAGTGGGGGGGCAGGGAAGGTTACAGTCTCTTAAGTGGAGTTAATGGACATAACCTATGTCTTTTAAAAGGACTTTTGAAATATTAAGCATGTAAATACAATACATCTTTATTATTCATGGACTCCATATTTGCAAATTCACCTACTCACTAAAATGTAGTTGTTACCTCAAAATCAATACTTGAGGCACCTTCACAGCTGTTCACAGCCCTGGGCAAAGAAGTAACACATTTGAGTCTCCCTGACTAGAACATGCCCAGCAAAGGTCAATTCTCATACTGTCCTTTTCATGTCTATTTAGCGTTACAGTTTTTGCACTTTGGTGCTTTTTGTTGATTTCACTTCTTAGAATGCCCCTCAAGCGTAGCCATGCTGTGTAGTGATCCTAAGAGGCTGTGATGGTTCTTATGGAGAAAATGTATATTAGACAAGCTTTGTTCAAGCACCAGTTATGGTATCATCGGCTGTGAGTTCAGTTAATGAATCAACTTTCATTATATCATATTTATTATGTATCAAATGAGGGGTCTTTAAAAAGAAACACACATAAAACAAGGATATGTATTGATTGTTGACAAAAATGTGACCAGAGGCTGGCAGAAACCTAATCCTGTACTTCCATCAGGATTTGCTAAGTCAGTGTTTGGGGAAACTTCATAGAACATAAGTACCACAATAATGAGAACCTACTGTATACATAGTCCTCCCTTGTTCTTGGGGGAGACATTCCAAGATCCCCACCCCCACCCTCCAGTGGATGCCTAAAACTTTGGATAGTACTGAGCCTATATATACAATTTTATATATATATTGGATAAATTTTTAATTTATCATTAGGCAAAGTAAACTATTAATAATGTTAATTAATAAAATAGCATAATTATAACAATATACTGTAATAAAATGTATGTGAATGTTGTTTCTCTCCCCTCTCTTTCTCTCTCTCTCTGGAATTTTTTATTTAATGTTTTGGACTGTGGTTGACCATGAGTTAACTGAAACCATGAAAAAGTGAAACTACAAGAAATATATTACTGTTTCTTCAAGTACGTTATTTTAAATTACCTTTAACATGCAGCAATCCAAAGCCTATTTGAAATCCACTCATGCGGATCAGTCCATTGAGATGTTTCCTTGGTGATGGAATGTTCTGATTGTGCCATTCCAACTTTGTTCTATTTATAGAATCCTAGTTAAGAGAAATTTTAGCCTTAGCTGGTTTGGCTCAGTGGATAGAGCATCAGCCTGTGGATGGAAGGGGGAGCTTTCTGTCATTTCTTCAAAAAGGTTTTCCATATCTTGCGCTCTCTCTTCTCCTTCTGGCACCCCCATAATGCTTATTGGTATGCTTGAAATTGTCCCAGAAGATCCTTACACTAACTTTATATTTTTGGATTCGTTTTGCTCTTCTGATTGGGTCTTTTTGCTTCCTCAGAGTATGCTTGATTTCTGTCTGGTTCTTTTTCATGTCTTTGACATTCTCACAAGATCCTTGAAAGTCTCACTAAGTCCCTTGAAGCTCTCATTAAGATAATTGACAGCTGGAACCAGTTTGGCTCAGTGGATAGAGTGTCGGCCTGTGGACTGAAGGGTTCCAGGTTTGATTCTAGTCAGGGGCATGTATCTTGGTTTCGGGCACATCCCCAGTGGGGGGGCGTGTGAGTAGTGGCTGATTGATATCTCTCTCTCATCAATGTTTCCAGTTCTCTCTCTCCCTTCCTCTCTGTAAAAAAATAAATAAAAAATATATATATTTTTAAAAAGACCATTGAGCAACTTTATAAACACCATTTTTGAACTCTGTATCCTGTAGTTTGCTTACTTCCATTTCATTTAATTTTTTTTCTGGAGATTTCTTCTGCCCTTTCATTTGTGACATGTTTCTTTGTCTCCACATTTTGGCTGTTTCCCTGTGTTTGTATCTATGTATGAAGCAGAGCTGCCTCCTGCACTCATCCCAAACCTGCAATCCAAGTACGTGCCCTTAATTAGGAATCAAATCTCAGCCCTCTGGAGCAGCAAAACCAAGTGGGTGACACCAGGACCATGTACAATGACTTAGGTCCTTGTCTTGGCACTGACCCATCAGTGGAGACCATGACCCTGAAAGGGCACACATGAAAAAGCTGATGGATATTCTAGTGAGATCCTCCCCTAAACTCCCAGTCTTTAAAACCCTCCAAACAAAGGATCCAGCACACACCTCCTGGGAGCACGTCTGAGCCTTGCTCTTCCCCTTTTTCTTTCCCCACAGGTGTGCATCTCCTAAACACCCCACAGGACTTGCAATCAGTGGAGCGATGGGCAGTGGCAGCTCATCTCAGGCTAACCGTCTAAACCTATCTCCAAGGCCCCCTTTTCCAAACCTTTCCCGTGAGCTGACAGCTGCTCCACCTGGGTCCACTTTTTTCCTATAACATTTCTAGAGAGCCAAAGCAGTCCACCTAGTCTCCTATTTGTTTCTTCCATCCTAGGCCCTTTCTTGTTTCACTGTGCCCAGCTTTAATAAATGTACTCTCAAAATCACCTGAACTTGTATCATGAAATCTTTTCTGTGTGAAGTCATGAACCCACACACTACTGGCAGAACCCACACACTCAGGGCCAGGTCCCCCTTCCTGGAATACGAAGAGCAGGAGATTCAAATATGACTTAGATTGAAGCTTAGTTTGGAGGGGAGAGACATATATGCTGTATAAAGAACAAAAATTCAACTGAGTACATTTAAAGATCTAATTGGCTTTATTGAACAATTCTTCAATCTGGGCAGGATCCCATCTAACAAGGATGATAAGGGAGGGGTGAGCAGAGGTGGGATTACCATCAAGTTAATATAGATTAAGCTTCATTCAGGGTGTTTTTGAAAGGTCTTATATCTATTTTTTTTTTGTCATTTCATTTTGATGTCAGTTTCTTAAAGAGATCCTGAAAGTGATTAAGCCTCCTCCACCCCTTCATTCCCAATGTAATCATGCCACAGAATAGAACAGCATAGCTGTGGCCGTTCATGTGAAGTGAGCATGGTAATAGTGGTGCATACTGAAGGCTAGGCTGCTAAAATCTACTCCTGCCCCATGAGAAATGGATTTTACATTTCGTGGCAGCAACTTACCTTCTTAGACGGCAGGAAACCTTTGCTCAGGAACAGCCACATCACTCCTAATAGCTTCTTGGACCTTGGCTCCCAGATGCCGTCCAGATCTCATATCGCTGAACTGTTCCGTGCTCAAATCTCCCACAGACTTGGCATTTCACACCCATAATATAGTTCAATCTGATCTGGACTCCCAGACAAATGATGCTCCCGGTAGTGCCCTCTCTGGCAGAGATTAAGGTTCATGTTACGCTATACATCCGAATCTATGATGTTTATATGATTTACGCCTAAACTGGTTAATAAGTACCTTCCCTGGAAGCCTTCAGAGACAGAAGATAAAAGCTAATGGATTAGAATGACACAATAAAGAGATACTGCTGAGTTTCCCACTTTTTGAACTCCATTCTTTATTTTAACACAACTTGATTGAAATAGGTATGTGAATTTTGTCTAATGCTTTCCTTGGGAAATACCTAATTTTACTTTCCGTAAGTCACAGAAACTTAAAAGCAGAAGAAATTCTAGATCTCACATAGCTCAGTCTCCCATGGAATTCATGAATCCTATCCACAATACACGTGGTCCAACATAGACATCATCTAACGCTTGTCTAGACACATTGCATGGTGGTTCGTTCAACTGTTGACCACCTCTGGTGATAGGAAATCTATCCCTTGTAAGGAGCAAGTAGTTAGTATGTGCCATTGCGTGTTGCTCTTTAGGAGCATCCACAGAGCGCCCTCCAGGGAGAGGCTCTGCAATCATAAACCCAGTCTGAAAAGCGTGGGGTAATTCCAGGACAATCCGTGCAGCCTTGAATAGACAAGCTGGGATCAGATCTAAGATAACATGAGAATGAGATATGACTTTGAGGAAATATGATTTGGTGATAGTGGTTATGGGTAACATTTACAGAGTATTACTAGAGGTCAGAGGTCACTCAGGCACCCACGTAAGTGCTTTTTATTTTCTAGCCATTTATTTCTCACAATATTTTCATGAAGAATAGTCTTCATGTTCCAGTTGTAGAAACCAAGGCACAGAGTAACTAAAGCAAAGTCATGCAGCTAGTTAAGTGAAAGAGCTAGGCTTTGAATCCAGGCCAATGAGACCTGGAGTCTGGACCCTTAACCACGACGGAAGTTTAATAATGGAAGCTAGATGAGAATGTCCAAACCACGTGCCAGGTGTCATTTACTCACTTGATCCTCATAAGAGCAACCCTATGAAACATGGACAGTTATAAACAAAAGTAACTTGCCCAGGGTCCTGCAGCTGGCGAGCATGTTCTGAAGTTGGTATTCCAACCCAGGGAGCCCAGAGCTCTAGATCTGATGCTCTTCTCCACTGCTCTACATGCCCTTGGTGGTACACCCCTTGTGGATAGTGATGGTGTCACATATAGAGCTTTGCCATGTGCAGGGAAGGCAAGTGGCAAGGTCAACAAAGGTAGGATAGGCACCAGCTGGTAAATATGCGGAAGGAAAGTAGTTGCTGACTGATACTCAGAGGACTCCCAACCCAATCCTTTTTGCAAAGGACCCAGCGAGGACAAGTTATCTATAAACAGAGGGAGCCTAAACAATCAGAAAGAAGGGCTTCCCTGCAAGAACAAAATCAGGCCCAATGTAATTCGCCAGTTTCTGCTTTCAGAAAAGGAGTGGGAAACTTGTAAATACCTGAATGTTTACTATCAACATGAGCAGTGAAGGTACACCTCCATCAAGCAAAGAAAGGTTCATTTAAAGTTCTATCCATTGGATTTGTGTGTGTGTGTGTGTGTGTGTGTGTGTGTGTGTGAGAGAGAGAGAGAGAGAGAGAGAGAGAGAGAGAGAGAGAGAGCTATGTAGAAGGTTTCATGGTACATGAAGGACTTAAAAATGCCTTTAAATACTGAGTAAGTTGTGCTGAATATTAAGCAACACAATTAGCCAATTTTTCAGAAATCCATAAAATAAACTTCTTAACTAAGACCGAAGGCCTTTGGATTCCATATTTAGTTTTTTTTTTTCACTCAGAGAACATTGCTCAGTAATATGAAATAATGCCCAAATAAATGTTTAGAAATTCGTATTTGCAGAGGAAATTTACAAGTATTTTTTGGGGGGTGGGGTGGAGGAAGATTCATTTGCAAAGCAAATATTTCAAATATTCAATGCTTGTTAGCTGCATTCATTCAGCAAATATTTATGTAACACTTATTGTATTTAAGATTGAATTTATTGGGAGAAACCCCTAGTTTTAATTTCAGTTTAATAATGTCTATTTGGAGTCAGGTGTGTGGGTTTTTTGTTTTGTTTTGTTTTTGGTAATTTTCTTTCTCAGGAAGTAGCTGGGCGGACTTTTCCTCTAGTCCAGGAAGACTCGCAGAGCTACCTGTGCTTTACTTTTGTTATTGTTAATCCTCGCCAGAGGGTATTTTTTTCCATGGCTTTTTAGAGCAGTGATTCTCAACCTTCCTAATGCCGTGACCCTTTAATACCATTCCCCATGTCGTGGTGACCCTCAACCATAAAATTATTTTCGTTGCTACTTCCTAATAGTAATTTTGCTACTGTTGTGAATTGTAATGTAAATATCTGTGTTTTCTGATGGTCTTAGGTGACCCCTGTGGTGGAGTCGATGGACCCCCAAAGGGGTCGCGACCCACAGGTTGAGAACTGCTGTTTTAG